>PVIW01002555.1:0-211567 GCA_004026585.1 Noctilio leporinus | reverse complement strand
CTCCCCCCTCCCCCCAACCCCATTCCCCCTGACCACTGAAGGCCTATTCCTTGTATTCATATACTTGGTTCTGTTTTGCTTGTTGTTAGTTTTGCTCATTATTGTCCCATAATGGGTGAGATCATATGATGTTTGTCCTTCACTGACTGGCTTATTTCACTAAGCATAATACTTTCTAGTTCCATCCATGTTGTTGCAAAGGTTAGGAGTTCCTTCTTCCTTTCTGCTGTGCAGTATTCCATTGTGTAAATGTACCAAAGGTTTTTGATCCAATCATCCACTGATGGGCACTTAGGCTGTTTCCAGCACTTGGCTATTGTAAATAGTGCCGCTATGAACATAGGTGTACATAGGTTCTTATGAATTGGTGTTTTGGAAAGCATTTTGCAACACATGATATTTAAAGAGTTACTGGGCTTGACAAAGAAAGAGCTTTACTCAAATCAATAGGAAAAAGACAAACAACCTAGTAGAAAATATTGGTAAAGAACACAAACATATGCTGTTCACAAATAAATAGGACCAGCAATAAACATTGGAAAGGATGTCCAACCTCAGCATAGAATTTGCTGTAAATTAAAATCCAGTTCCAAGCCTCTCCAAGTGTCTTACCCAAGGCTCAACCTCCCTGGAAGTAGAGTCCCAGTTTCCATTTGGTCGATGACAACATTCTTCCCAATATCCCTGAAAAAGCTTTGGTTAGCCCTAGATTTGGCTTGGGGTTGGAGAGATGCCTCTTGCTACCAGGGCAGGCTCTGTTATTAGCAAACCAAGCGATTATCCCTCCCATGTAAACATTAACCCAAGTGGGACTTGAAGATGCTTCTTGGAATCCTCTTCTGCTGACCTTTCCTTCAGGCTTCTCAGCATTCAGAGAAGTCGGAAGTTTACAGTGGGAGGTTTCAGAGGTTACATTGCGCTGTTTCCGAGTTTTCTCCTCGGTGCTATTCTTAGCAATCACTTATCCTTGACAGGAGAGAAGCCTGGGGCCCTTCTGATACATGAGTGGTATCTCTTCCCTCTTGCCCTTTTGGGTGCCTGTCACAGCCCACCCTGAGGCTTCAGCACACTCCCTGCTCGGCCAGTGCACCCCATATCCCACCCAGCCATGTCCCTTGAGCAGAGGCTTCTGGGCACTTGGGTCGACAGCTTTAAGAAGGACCAAAACAGCCTGGAGATGTTTGAGGTCCACAGCTGATGGATCCAGAGAAATCTTCCCTTGGTTAGGGTCTGATTCCAAAACTAGAGCTTGGCAAGGACAAGCCTCCTCAGGCCCCAAGAGATATTGGGTTCAACAGCAACCTCGCTTTACGTTGGCGCTCCTGGGTCCAGCTCAGCCCGACAGACATCCCATGATAGCAGCTGCCATTGCAAAGGGCTTTGCAAACATAATTGGATATAAGTCAAGGACCCTATAAGGCTTTGCTGTTATCCCCACCCTCTAGATGAAGCAGTTGAGGCAGGGAGAAGATAGACAGCTTGCTCAGAATCCCACAGCCATTGTTGGTGGAGGCAGCCAGGTTCAAAAGCCCAAGATTGGGAAGAGACTGTGACCATCTCAGGGCAGCGGGCGCTCCAAGCTGAGAGCTAAACACATGAAAGATGAGGTGTGTCTGAAGAAAGACAGGTGAGCTGTGCACCTGAGCAAAGAGTGGATGGGAAGGTGAGGCAGGTTGGGCTGTGGCTGAGGATGACCGTGCACGGCATGTGAGTGAAAGAGCTGTTACTGGTTCTGGAGAAGGAGAATGACAGGACTCAGGCTTCTCAGCTCTCCGTGGCTCTTGAACTTCCGTGCAGCCCTCCCCAGCCCTGGGTCCACACAGCTTCATGTTGCTTTCAACCTGGTCACATCTTTTTAGTCCAGAATATTGACCATAAACCAGTGAACCTGCTTGTGGGCTCCAACCTGAATGCCTATCTGTATGGCCTCCTGCACCTTCAAGAAAATGGGCATAATCTGTATCCTGCAAAGATGGGGGATCCAAGAATGGCCCAACTGAGAGAGGCCTGCTAAGAGGAAAGTGAGCAAACTCCCCTCATATGGCCTGGAAATGCATGGTCCAATGTTGATACCCACTGATGTCCAAATGATTCTTAGATAAGTGGCCATGAGTAATGACTGTGTAAATAAAAGAGACTTAGAAAACCACAGTTCAGGAGTTCAGTGTGCTGCGGGCTGAGTCCCCAATGTCCTCGCTCCCTGTCACCTGTTTATATGCTGAGGTTTGAATGTCCACAGAAGCAAGGGGCTCTTAGGGGCTACTTCCCAGCAAGACCCCAAGGGCACTGGCCATCTCCTGACCACCCACCCTGTCCGGGGAGATTCCCTAAGCTCCACTTGCATTTCTGTCCTTCCTCATAGCCGCTCAAGGTGGGGAGGGTCTTCCCTGGATGATCACAGAGGGGTGGGAGGGAAACCAGGCCCCTCTGAGAACAGGATGAGGTTCAGTCCCTCCACACCATCCTCACTCCTCTGCTTTCTTTTCAGGGTCAGCCAGGCACTCGAGGTTTCCCTGGATTCCCGGTAAGCGGGGAGAGCGGAGGCTAGCTGCAGCTCTGGTGACCCCAGGCCTGGCTGGCCCAGGCTTTCATCTAGGGCTGGGCCTAAGGCTGCTTGTGCCTGTCCAGTTCCCGGTCGGTCAGGACCCTCTCCCACAGCCACTCATGGAGAGGCGAGGCGTTCAGAGCTTGGCTTACAGGGCACGTGAGGACAGGGAAATCAGTATGGAAATAAAGGGGCAGTGGGTTAGGCTGGCAAACCTTGGCAGGATCCTGGCACACGGAACAGATGACACACAGCAGGGAAGCAACCTCCAACCTGGTTTTGAGAGGGGATCTGCCTGGAGGATGCAGGGAGGTGGCCAGAAAGTGACTGTCTGGTTGTCCTGTCACCCGTGCCTGGGAGTGGAAGACAGGTTCTAAGAGGGAGGGCAGAGGAGCAGCTGGTTCCCTGTTCTGCAGGCCTCAATGTTGGCCAGCCCTGATTTCTAGGAACATGCTGTCCACTCTCCGCCCAGGGCCAGGCAGAGGCCTGTGTGATAGCAATGGTGACATGGTGACAGCCCCCATCGGGTCCTCATGCGGAGCCATCTCGCAGATGACATCTCTCTCACTCCTCACCAGGACCCTTTGAGGAAGGTGTATTATTCTCACCCCCATTTTAGGGTGGGAAGCTGGCCTACCCATGATCACATAAGCAGTAAGCGGCCCAGCAGAGACTTGAACCCTAGCTGCTGGAGTCTCTTCGGCAGGAGACTAGGATGCTTGGCCTTTACATCCGTCCTCTTTCTGCTTTCAGGGTCCCATTGGGCTAGATGGAAAACCGGTGAGTAGACAGACTCTCCTGGGCTCAAACTCCTCCCTTTCACTAGGTCCAGGTTACTAACCTGGGGTCTCTCAGTCCTTTTTCAAGACCCCCAACTCCTTGGAAGAAGCTTTAGGTAGAATAAATGTTTGGGGGGCAGAAAGTTGTTGCCAGTGGGAAGGAAGGAGGGGCCACCAGGCTGGGTTGCGGCTGGCCCCGGTGGGCCTCCACAGGGCACAGTCCGCGGCCTCCAAGATGGGCCTTCAGCGTCTGAAGTAAGAGCCGTCCTAGAATTTGGTGATGCAGGGGTGCTCCTGGGAGGGGGCTGGGTAGGGAGGGCCCCACAACCAGTTCTACAAGGAGCCTGGGCTCTCTCCCCTGCTCCGCCAGGGTGCCTGTTACATCTCCCATCCTGGTTGAGACCCCACACACATGTCCCAGTCTGTACGGAGGCTGCTTCCCCATCCTGAACTATCTTTTATTCATTTCATTTCTTTTCTTTTGACTTGGGCTCAGACAGAAATGTTCACGGGGGAAAGGAGACCCTCCCCACTCTTGGGAAGGATTATGTTGGGGGAGAGCTCAACCTTCTGGGGGTCTCAGAGTTGCCCCCCATGACTGCAGACAGTGAGTGCTGAGCCCAGTCCCATCCACTCTCTTCTCCTCTGGTCAGCTGACGTCCTCTCAGATGAGGGGCCTGGCTACCACCTGGCCACCTCCCCAGACCTTGAGGGCCAGAGCTGAGCACAGCAAGTCTGCTGTGGTCCTGGTGGTGGAGGGAGGAGCCCCATGTGGCTGGGCAGGGAGGCTTCCAGCTGCCAACAGTGTGCCTGCTCTCATGCTCTTCTCCTTCCAGGGCTACCCTGGACCCAAAGGGGAAATGGTAAGACCCCAGCTTTCCTGTCTTCTCTCAAGGGGTGGGGGATCATCTTGGATTTCATGGACCACAACCAAGCACTGCCCAGGAAAGGGGCCCAACAGGGACAGTGGAAGTAGCTATCCCCACAGTCATTCTCCAGTCATGTACAATGCATGTTCCTAGGTCCTCACCTCAATGAAGGGAGAAGAGGTGGGCAGGGGTCTTTTTGATATGAAAAGTGAGGCAAGGGGGGGTCCCAGAGAGAACTCATGCTTGGTCAATGTCACATGGAGTTAGAGGCTGCTGCATCCTCAGGATGCACTCAACCCAGGGGCGTAGGGAACCTGTCCAGCACGCCATCCTTGGCCTGGTTTCCTCATGCCCACCCTCCTCTGGGCTGTCCCAGGAGTCCAGGTGTTCCTGCCCTGCTGGGCACAAAGTAGCCTTGGAGCAGTAGACTAGCCTCCACCTTCCTCCAGCCCCTTCTGCCTCTGCAGAGCCTTTCGAAGGAATTTCCTCTCCCTACAGTCTCCCCCAAGGCCACTTCCTCCAGAAGGGAAAGGTCTGCCCTTGCCAGGGGATGGCCACTCCAGGGGAGGGGCCTGTTCTCAGAGGGACTGATGGGCCAGTAAGAGCAGATAGGCCGTCCCTGGCTGGGATGCTATCCTGCCTCCCAGGCTGATCACATGTGTCATGCGCAGCCACCTTCTGCGGGCAGGCCTGGGGTTTGCGCCAGGTGTGAGAGCCACCTGACGGGCTCATGGCTCCCTGTACGGCCGGGCTCGGGCTGGTGCCTTGCTCCAAGTGCTAAGTGAGGATACTCCATTCACTACTGGGGCACTGCCAGGGCATGGGAGGCCAGAACCCTGTCCTCTGTGGGAGGCAGGTAACCTTGCAAATGGAAAAGAAGATGGAGGAGCATGGGCTGGGGAGGCTGGGCTTTCGCCCCAATTCTCTCTCACTTGCCATGGGACCCTTGGTGACTCAGCTTCCTCTGGACCTCAGCCTGTCTGCTTGACTCAGACTCAGATAACCTTATGGAGGGTTTTCTGTCTGGTGGGCATGGAACTAAGAGCTGTACATAGGTTATCTCATGCAATCCTCAGCATGACCCCATGTTCCAGCTCCTGTTGGTGTCCCTTTGACAGCTGTGGACATGAAAGGTCAGAGAGACTGAGTGATTTGCCTAAAGTCACATAGCTAAGAGGCATCCAAAACAGTATCTAAACCAGTTCTCAAAATTTTTCCCTTCACATTTTATCACCTTCCTCTCTCCTTAATTCCCTCTTTCCTTCCCTGTCTCCCTGCCTTGCCTCCTTCCTACCTTTAACACATTCTTAGTGTCTACAATATGCTGGGCACTGTGCCAGGTGCTAGGGGTACAGACAGGAGTAAGGAAGACACTGTTCTTACCCTTCTGTAGCTCTCAGTGTAGTGGGGGAGACACATATTTAAATCATTACTCACATAATTAACAAATCTCCTGTGTAATCAGTGCTATGAAAAGGCAGTGCTTGTTACCCTGAAAACCTTGGTATAACAGCACCTCACCCAGGCTGAGGATTGAAGAGGCATTTCTGAAAATGAAACTTGAACTAGGGTCAGAGGGATGAGCATTTAACTAAGAGAAAAGCAGATGGGAAGAACATGGGAGAATAGCTTGTGCAAAGGCCCTGAGGCAGGAAAGTTCTACAAATACCCACAGAACTGAAAGAAGGGCAAGGAGGCACTGGAGGGAGTGGGTGGAAGAGCTGGTGTTGGACTCCAGGTCCCCAGCCAGCTTTCCTCTCCACACTAGCCATCTGCACAGCAAATGTTTCTTATTGCCCTGTTCCTAAATATGTTGTACACATGCCTGGAGTCCTGGAGACCAAGGCAGGCATAAACTTCCCTGTTATTACCATTGTGGTTGAGGCATAAGGGGTTTGGAGGCTAGGAGTCTGAGGCATCCCCTTCCTGGCGGCCTGATGCTACCATACCTAGTCTTGGCACCTCAGCAGTAGTAATGATGGTTATCAACTAGCACTGTTCTGTAATCCTCATAATGACTTGTTACTCCCACAGTACAAAAGGGGAGATGAAGGAACAGTGTTTGAACATACTTCCCAAGGCTATGTACACAGCTCTTGAGTAACAGAGCTGGGTTTAGGACTCACATGCTGAGACCTTACCCCTTCACTGCACTTCCTTTCTGCTTCCAGGGCCTTTTGTCTGGAAGGAAAGGACCCTTCTGTGGGGCTCCTCTTCCTGCTGTCCCTCTGCCCCACACCACTTAACCACTCATGAGTCCCCCCAGTCTGTTCAGGGGTCAGAGCTAATTAAGGGGAAGGGTGGGGCCGCCCCATCTCTCATGAGTGCACATGGTGTGATAGATTCCCTATCTGCCTCATAGTCATCTATCAAAATCCGACAAGCTGCAGAGCTATTAGACTCCTGTTTGACTTGGCACGGGGACCCCGAGCTATTAATTCAACACTCTGTCTGGTGTAATTATCTTGGCCTGCTTATCATCTGTCTGTCTCCTACTCTCCTCTCTCCCCAGATGGTTTTCTCTCTGCTGGGCATCCAGCATGAGGGGCTGGGGCTCACCTTCACATGGTTAACCCATGTCCTCACCTGTCAAAGGGGGGGTTACCTCCGCTCCACCCACCTCACAGTAGCCCCAAGAACTCGATGTAAGGTGTAGACAGGATCCGGGTCCCACAAGTGCTATAAAGGAGAGGGAGGACTCAATTCACAGCTTACCCCACCACTTACAGGGCTGCCCTATGGGTGGGAACAGTTCATTCACACCAAGTGCTTAGAGCCCTGCCTGGCACACCGGAAGCAGGACAAGCTCCTTAGCCAGCGCGTCACCCATGACCTGCCTTCATAAAGGGGTAACTGCTTTTCAGCTAGAGTTAATTGATGCCATGTGTTGTAGACCTTGGAGTATTGAAAAGAGACTTGAAATCCAGGTTTTTGTTGTGCTCTCCTCACTCTTAAATGACGTAAAACTGTAGGCTCAACCAAGTACTTCTAGGGACCACTATCGTCCCATGGGTCACCACTTGAGATGCCTGGACTCCTGCAAGTCTGTGTAATCCCAAACCTTTGTTGATTTCTTGGGCCTCCCTCCCTCATCTAGCTCTTCTCTCTGGCCTGAGTGAGTACAGCCTGGTCACCTGCAGCCTGGTTCCTGCCAGTGCATCATATTCTGCTGAACTTGATACTAAACCTTTGGTCAGCCAAATGGGTTGGGGTGCCACATGAATTGTCCCCAAAGGTCACTTGTCTCCTCTTATGAACCTCCTGGGACTTTCCCAGTCGGGCGGTTTGTCCACTGGCCATTTAGGATCACAGAGAAGGCTCATCTCCCACCCAGAAGTGTTGTCCTGGGGATCCTGAGCTCTCCAAGCCCCAAAGAGACTAGCCTAGGAGGAGGGCCCTCCAGATGGTGGCTGGAAGTGCCTCAGTGGCTGAGGCACTGCCGGTGGTTCTAGCCAAGTCTAGAAGCCCAAGTTCTGTCTCAAGGTCCAGCCCAGTTCAGAGAACATGGCAGAAATAGCTGGACCATACAGTCAGACAAACCTGGGTTCACATCCTTATGCCACCCCTTGCTGGGCCTTGTTTCTCTCACCTTGTCTGCGAGAGAAAGCTAACGGGAGCACCTTTCTCACGGGCCGGTGCAGGCGTGAGCTCAGCATGTACTGAGAGCCAGCCTCCGAGTGGGTCCTGCAAACAGGAAGTGCTTGTCCTCCCCCTCTTCACTCCACACCCGCCCTGTGGCCTCCTCAACACGGGCCTCAGCTCAGGCTCCGAACCAGCTCAACGCTGTGTCCTCCTCTGAGGACATGGGTCCACTCTGAACTCAGGCTCCTTTCCTAGTGCCATAAATTTGGTAAGACACCCTGAGAGGAAACCCCAAGATCTCATGTTCCTCCAAGGGGCCCAAGACATGGCTTAAGTCATCAATCTCCTGCTTCCTCTCTTTTGCCAAAGATTTCTCCAAACCCATGAGGCAATAGATAAGTGTGGGTGAAGCAGGCCATCCACAGAAGCGGGGCTGCGCCTGACATGTAAATGCACCCTCCTTCCTAGCTGGGGCCATGAGATGATGGTGGGTGAAGGAGTGAATGAAGAAGCCGAGACATGGTGTACAGGCCCCAACCCTGGAACATCTCAGGCACACGAAGACCAGGCATGGGTGGCGGAGCCTTTGCAACTCAAGGCATCCTGAAAGTGCCCAGCAGCCTGGTCTAGCACAATCCCTACCTAGACCTACGTGTCTGATCTGCCTGCCTTCCGTACCCCCGCTAACCTGTGTGCATTTCCTTCCCACAGGGCCTGACGGGTCCCCGAGGACAGCCGGTTGGTACCTCACCCTAATGTCCTCCTTCGGGCTGCTGTGTTCTTAGCTTTAGTTTCTAACACTCTCATTTCCATCTCTTCGTAGGGACCTCAAGGAGAAAAAGGAGAAAAGGTAGGCTCGATGGAGGTTTTCTAGAATTTTCATCTCAGGGGGAGCACATTAGAAAAAAAAAATAGGTAGAAAGGGATCCAGAGCAGCTATTTTCAAACTTGATTTCTTGTCAACAGAACCAGGGAGTCCTGAATGGTGCTGGGATGTGGAGGAGAGAAAAGCAAAATTGCTCTTTCTCCTGTTCTGCGCTTGGGGCAGAGCCTTGGGTGTCCCGAATCTGACCCTCCTCAGCCTCTTTCTCAGCCCCTCCCACCTGCCACCCCACCGCCTTTCCTGACCCTCCTCCATAAGCCTCTAGGATTCTGAGGTGTCAGTGTGTAAACCACCAGCCTGGCCCCCTTCTGGGCCTCCTCTCTCTCTCTCTGAATTTCTAATGGGCTTGCCCCAGGTAGATTTACGGGGACCTGGCACCCCCAGCCCTGAGAGGGTCTCACAACCTGCCTCGCTGCCTGCTGTTGCCAGCCGGGGGCTCCTGTTCAGGAACGTTGGGTGAACACCGACATGTGGTCATGGCAAGCGGTGCAGGACTCAGAGTCCTGCCCCAGGTGCCACAGGCTGCATCCAGGCAGGCCCTGGGAGTTTCTTCCAAGCTGCCAGCTGTGGAGCAGGGGTGGGGGGACAGGGAAGGAAATTAGTTCTCTTTCCTCAGAGAGCTCAGCTCAGGAGGGTCGGGGCTAGTGCAGTGGTGAGTGCGCGTGGTGGGTCCACAAGCCCTGACAGACAGCCTACCAAGTGCCTAACACTCCCTTTTCTTTCCTTTTCCTGCCCAGGGTCAGTGTGGAGAGTACCCACACCGGGTAAGTGAAACCCTAAAGCTGATCCATTCTGGGACACAGCCCCCAGCTCAGCCTCACCTCCCCGGGGCTCACAGTACCTACAGAACTTGGAAACAGGAGCACACAGCCTACTCTGTGCTCAGCAGCCAGAGCGGGGCTGTAGGTGGCCCTGGAGTGTGCCTCATGGTCCATATGTGTGTGTATGCAGAGCCAGTCTCCAGCCACGCGTACATCTGCCCTGCGCGGTCTGGGCTGTGAGTCTCCCAGCAGGTGTGTGCCTGCAGCTCCAAGTGCTGGCTCTCCTCTGCGCATCACCTTCTCTATAAGGCCTTGTGCGAGTCTTGGTGTCTGAGTCCCAACGCAGCGAGCATGTGTGACTGCATATGCATGCCTGGCCACCTTCCCTGGGTGAATCAAAGGGACTTTTGGGTTAGTCATTGTTTCAATGGCAGGAGATAACCGGGGGCAGATTGTAGCTATTCAAGGGTAAAGTCTTGAAGAACAGAGGACATTTTTCAAGCAGGGTAGGGGATTTCAGGACCAAGATGGTCTCCCACTTGCCTTGGCCACACCACCAGCTCCTTCCTTTTCCTGGTTCTAGCCCAGGGTGCACAGCTCAAAGGCTGCTGCTATCCTGTTAGCAACCTGCCAACAATGCACCAACAGCAGAGCCATTCTTGAGACAGAGTGGGCTAAGGTGTGCCCTGCTTCCTCCAGTGAGAGGCCCACGAGCCAGGACCTGGAAAATGCCCCTCATTTTGTAAATCAGCCTTGCCATCCTCAGACCTGGGCAGTGGAGGTAGCGGGGACAGGTATCTTCAGGTGCCTTCGTTCTTGCATGAACTTCATTGTGCCCAGAAACACACACATGGTATGGCTCACTGGCCGCACACCCCTGCCAGGTGGTGGGATGAGGGAATGGTGACAAGCAGAAGGCAGGCTTAGAGTCCTCCAGGCTCTGGAAGGCCACCAGGAGAGCCTTGCTAGCAGGGTCCTGCCAATCAGACTCTGACCCCTACCTTCCTGGGTTAGGAGGACGCCTTGGGGATCCTTGAACATGAGGAGCTGGGTTGGCATTGAGGTCAAGGCTGGGCTAGGCCTGGGCCAGTAGCAGTGAAGACAGAGCTAGGCTGTCAGTGGCATGTGCTTTGCGACTCAGGGGCCCTGGTGTTCCGGCCAGCCTGATCCTGATACAATAATAGAAGCTCAGCTGTGTTTATTTGAAACGATGGGCTCACAGGATTGTTATGTTGCTCAAAAGAAAGATAGCTTCCCTCAGTGCAAAAGACAACACAACTGCAAACGCTTTGGCAGTGTCACCAGTCCTGAGCGAACCCAGGAGCATGGGGGGAGGGGAGGGCTCTCTACCCCTAAGCCCAATGTAAGAAAACAGAGAGAGGGGCTAGAAGTCTCCAGAAGCACCTTTGCCACAGGGTGCAGCAAAACACAGCATTGGCATTGTGACTGTGGCAGTGGGGGTCAGGCACCACTTTGGGGACCCAGCTGGCAGGCAGGGCAAGGCAGCGGGCACCTGCTGTTTATTTGGAAGTGAGTAGGGAAGCAGGGGCCTTCTAATGCACGTGATCTATTGGCTTTCTGAGGGGTTTGTGGGCATAGTGGGGTGGCATCCAAGTGCACAGGATGCACCAGGCTGGTCCCTGCATTTATTGCAGCCTGTAGCACCTTCAGGAAGGGAGGAGGTGGAGGCAGAGAAGGGTGGGATGGAGTCTGCTGGGACAGGAAGCCAGCTTGTGCCTGTGGCCCTGGCACTCACTGTCCCCCATTGCCCTGTCCCGCCACCTGCATTCCCCTTCCACACCAGGAGTACTTAAGCAGCAGCACTCTAGCAACCCTGCACTCCAACCAGATCGTTACCCTGAAGGTTGGTAGGCCCCATTTTTGGAAGGTGTTAGTCTGCTCTGCTGAGAGGCTCCCTGGACACAGAGCCCAACATTGCACTCCTGAACACCGTAGTGGAAGGGGGTGGGGCTCCCGTGCAGCAGCTGCCTATGGAGGCAGCAGGGACCTCAAAAGCCATGAGTGGACCCCCAAGTCCCCAGCTGGGCATATTCTCAGGTCAGGTGGCCCCTGGTCCTTAACACTCATCCCAGGGTCCTCCTGCAAGTTAAAATGCTTTCAAAAACAAGAGGTTGATGACATGCCATCTTTGTTTTGACATGGGTTCTGACCACTTCCTAGAGCCATGCTTCGTGGGTATAGAGCTTGAAAAGGGCCAGAATTTCCAGAAATGAAAATCACATTCAATAATGTGATTGCAAGTTGCCTCTCCCACACAAGTGGTTGACCAGGCCAGAGACATCCTTGCCCAACCCCTATTTTCCAAGCCCTCCCGCCCCAGGGTGAGACATCAGTAGCATTTATCCTGTGCCCGCAGTGGCCACACCCTCAGTCAGTTCAGCCCCCTGGGAGCCCAGCTTGGCACTGCCCTTGACCGCCTCCCCAGATTCACTGACATCAGCTTTTCTTATTCGAGCAAAAAAAGAACCCAGAGGTCGCCACACACCAGCCTGGCTTCAAGTACCAAGTTAGCTAGTCCTGTGGCTCCCTACCTCCAACCAGAGCCTCTGAGTTTTTCTGCCCCAGCCTAGCAGCCTTTGTCCACGACCAGGAGTGCACGGAGCCAGCAATGCAATGTTGGGCCATGTGTCAGGCAGCCTTCTCAGCCCAGCACAGCCACAGAGGGGCAGGCCCGACCAGAGAAGATGATTCTCCCAGTTGGGGGCTGCAGCTGGCCAGCACCCCAAGGGCCACTCCTCCTTCCAGAGATGGTGTCCATTTACGGGCCAGCTCAGCACTGTGCCCTACAAGCCCTGAGAGTGCCCTGTCCATGCCTCCCCTCCCTGTGCCTCATACTCACTAATGTCTTCTCTCTCTCTCTCTCTCTCTCTCTCTCTCTTCCGTTCCCTCTTGGCCACCCTGCCTTCCTGGCGACTTCGGTCATCTCCTGAACACCTGCAACCTTTGGCCTTTGCCCTCTGGCCTTCCAACTCACCTCTCTCCTCAGCTGCTGCCTCTCCTCAATTCAGTGCGACTGGCTCCACCCCCAGTCATAAAAAGGCGGACCTTCCAGGTAGACCCCTTCCCTTTGCCCAGACCTCATGTGGCCTTCCAGGGGCTCAGCAAGTCTCTGGGCCCTGACAGGCCAGCTGGGGCGGTTGGCGAAGGCAGAACCTCACTCTACTTTGGCTAAATTAGACAAAAATAGACCCATGGACTCCATAAACCTGGAACGACACAGCACCCAAGCTAGGGGATCTCCGGCTTCTGGCTCCCATTACTGCTCCTAAGAGCCACGACCAACAGCCATCACGGTGTTACACATTTCGCAGGCCTGATTTCATTTAGTTCTCTCAACAGTTTTATGAATTCGGCATACCATCCTTATTTCACAGATGAGGAAATCAAGGCTCAGAGATGTTAAGTAAGTTGCCTGAGGTTGCACAGTAAATTCCAGGGTACCCAGGTTCTCTGCCTCGTACTAGCTTTGTGATTTGGGGCAAGTTACTTCTCTGTGCCTCAGCTTTGTCATTGGTAAAATAAGGATAATAACAGTTCCTACTGTTTAGGGTTGCTGTGTATGCAAAGCACTTAGAACAGTTCCTGGACAGCTCGAGTGCTATAATTAAACTGAAGCTCAGAGAGAAGTGAATTTCGCCCAAGTTTACAAAAACAGCGAAAGGCAAGTCTTCGGATCCCCCACCCAGCGCTCTTTCAGTTGGCCCTATACCCCTTATTTAGAAATGCAGATCACTCAGCATGTGATCGCTTGTAACCTAGTTTGAGGAGTGAAGGAGTTCGCAGAGGGAATGTGGCCCACAACCAACAGATGTAATCATCATGAGCACCTGCTTCCTCCTTCTTGCCTTACTGGCTCAAAGAGGCTGCAATAGGACCGGATCACAAAGAATAAGAGACCTCAGACCCAGGGATCAGGCTGAGGCATGGCAGCTTGATTCCAGGCCAGGCAGCCCGTGGCTGCTACCCATGCCCCCACCCTTCCTCATACTTTGCAGACAGTGCCCCCAAGGCCACAGGGATGCTGGAAGTGACAGGGCTGTCTCTGAGAGGCTCTCTGAATGCCTGGCGGCATGGCTTGGAGCCACCATCTGGCCTGACTCAGACGTTCAGAGGCCTGCGTGTCAGGCACCTGATTGAACAAGGCTGAAAAAAAATCACCCCAATTAACGGCTAAAAATACAGAAGGGCACGTGATACACATGTCACCGGAGCCTGCAGATCCCGTTACAACCAGCCAAATCCTCGAGAGCCTCTGTGTGCTCTGAGCACTTACCCCAAGCATGGCTTTTCAGGGGGCCTGCTGGCAGCTCAGAGAAGCACCAAGTGTGCCCCACTGTCACCTGTGCCAGACCCCATTCTGGGAGAGCTGAGTCCCTACTCTCAGAGCGACGGTTCAAGTCAACCCCCGGCAGCCCCCTTCTAGCCTTGGCCACATCGGCTATTTGTTGAGCCCTCACAGTTCCCAGGCACCGTTGTAGGAATTCTGCGTGGATTATCTCATGTAATCCCACACCAGCCACCAGCAGTGGAGGTGCCATCACCATCTCCACCTTACAGATGAAGAAATTGAGAGGGGCGCATGCATGTGACTGCCACCCTTTCCAAGAACAAGGGGTGGGTGAGCCAGAACTTTTTGTGCTGCCTTGACCTGGTTTCCAAAGTAAACAGAGAAGTATAGGGGCCCCTATTCTGCTTGCTGCAGCTTCTGCCTGGAGAATAGGGTTTTTATGCCGTCAGCCATCATGGGACATAAAAAGGTTTATTCATTTCCTATCAATAAACCAATATTGATTTTACAGGCTCTGTAAGATACTTAAACACTGGGTCTAATATTAGTTGAAACAGGAAACTTTATAAGAGATATGATGTACTTAGCAGATGGTGTTGGAGGTCACTTCCAAAGTGCAGAAAGTTGGACGGTGAGCGATTTTTACAGGGGGTTTATTTGGAAAGAATAGGAATAGTCTGGAGTTCCGAGCTGGGGTCCTGGCTCCTCCCACCCTGAATTTTCATGTGACTTTGGTCAGGGAACTCAACTCCCCTGAGCCTGTTTTCTCTTCTGTAAAATGGGACTTGGGACCCATTTCTGCACGTGCCTCCTCCACTGCGAACACTCACAACTCTCTAGCAGCTTCTCAGAGGGTGTGGCAGATTGAAGCCCCAGGCCCAGAGTAACACTGCTGGGTGCCATCTGCCCTAGGATGTCCCAGCCAAGAGATGGTTCAAGCAGGTGCTGCGAAACTCTTACAGTTCTCACTCTGAACTTGTGCCTCCTATTTACAAGCACTATTTCCCTCTGTAGAATTTGCAGGAAGCACCATCAGCCTTATTTTATATAGAGAAGCAGGAGTCACAGAGGCCTGTCTGCTGAGCTCACCCGAAGCAGATTGCACTGGCCGGGACCTCAGGCTGCCTGCATCCCCCTGCATCCTGGCCTGGAGCTCTCACACCTGCCAGGCTGTTCTGTGTCAGTCAGCCTGCAGGGATGGGCCCCTGGTCACAAGAGCTGAGCCCAGATTGTCCCTGAGAAACTTATTTCAAAAATAATATAATGGCATGGGAGTGTAGATCTAGGATGACGCTGACCCCCAGCCTAAGATCTGAGTCACATGAACTAGGTTCTCCCCATCCTGAGGGAACAGGATTCGGACCCTGCTTCCCAGGCCCTCCGTCCCTCCTGATGCATCTGGAGAACTCATACCCCACCTGAAGCAGGTACCACTCCCCAGTCCAGTCTACGATTGCCCCTAGGAATGTGGGCCTAGCTTCCAGGGCTCCCAGTTTTTCACCATAATCCATCAATATAAATTTTTACTTAAAAATCTCTTCCCCCAGCTGGTGGCATAGTGGATAAGGTGAAACCAAAGGTCGCTGGTTCGATCCCCCAGCCAGGGTGCATAACCAGGTTGCAAGCCAAGTCTCCAGCCAGGTCCGTGGCTGGAGGCAGGTGAAAGGCAACCACACATTGATGTCTTTCTCCCTCTCTGCCTCTCTCCCTACCTCTCTCTCTAAAAAAAATAATAACATCTTTTTAAATTAATTAATTAATTAATTGACTTTTTAAAAATCTCTTACCAAATTGTTTAGTGAGCCAAACAACATTTGATGACCTCTGACCTAAGGATCGGATTTGATCCTCTGGGTCAGATCACCAAAAATGGCAAAAATGTGAGTTAGGAAAGGAGGAACTGCTGTTCTTCAGTGGCTGAAACGCCAGGGTGAAGAGGGAGGGTGTGACCCGCTGCAGGGACAGGGGCGGAGGCAGCCCTTGTCTGAGACCACATGGGCTGCACTCCGGCACCCTGACCGGGCTGGGAACAGACCTTCTGAGCAGGGGGTCACCTCACTCATTCCCCTGCCTCTGCCTCGGCCTCCCACAGCAGGGCTCTCACCCTGGGACCAGCTGCTCCGGCAGCAAGCCCTCTCCGGAAGAACCTCCTCTTGGCCGTCACCTTGCTGCCTCCTGTCCCTGCATGTAGTCACCACCCCAGCATCATTGCCATCACCGCCACCGCCTCCCCACCAGAGCCACGCAGGGCCTTCACTGGGTGCATGGCACTGGGGTGGGAACCGCTCTACCACGCTGGGGGGCTCCCTCTAATACTTGTTTCCATGAACCTCAGGGTGAACAGGGCCAGGCTGGTATTCAAGGCCCACCAGGGCCACCAGGCCCCCCTGGACCAAGTGGGCCTCTGGGGCACCCAGGACTGCCAGGGCCCATGGGGCCACCTGTAAGTACTCCCGTCCTCTCTCCACTGCCACCTCTCCTCAGACTTGTCCTAAAAATTCTCTGGGAGCATCCAAACCGTGCATCACCAATGGAAACCTGTGTCCCAGCCGAATGGCAACAGCAGTTTGGCGAGGCCATTGGACATGAGTGGCCCATACAAGGAGCTGCCCATCCCTGCCACACTCACCTACTACACTCTGGTTCTGAAAACACACCTTCCAGGCCATGTCTTCAACTTTGCTTTCTAGGGAGGAAATTACTAACAGGCTGTCCCCAACCTCAGCAAGAGGAAAGAAAGTTTCCAGGGCCACGATTAATGGCTGTTCCTTGACCCCTGGTCTTAGGAGAACCTGAGTTGATGGCAGTGAGTTCTGACGGGGAGCAGAGGGTTGTCCCACCAGTCCGCAGCCCTAACTTACATGCCTTTTCTGGTGTGTGCAGGTTTTATACCCCTAAGCCATTAGCTAGGTGCCTGGTCAGCGAGAGAGACCCTGCACTGAGCCTGACGCTTGGCAGAGGCCACTGCTAGCCAACAGACACCCCACCTCCAGGCAAGATCACATGCAGCCGGGGCCACCAAGTCACCCACTTTCAAGCCCTGGCCATTGCCCAACTCTTTCTCAGCCCAATTCAGTGCCAGGAAGCATCAGGGCAGGAAGTGACATTTAGGGAACTGAACTAAACCAAGCTGAGAAAACCAAAAGAAGCGCTCAAAACCCACCTCTTTGCTGACTGCCCTCCCTCAAATGCATGGGGCTCCCACTCACTGAACCCAAGCCAGATGGTTTTCTTTGACAGATTTCTTATAAAGAAAGAAAAAACAACAAAACAAAACAGAAAGTGTGTTTTTAAACCTATTGAACAGACCAGACTGAGGCATCATGGTTTCTGCAGCCCGTGTTTGCCATCCAGACCGGCTCCCACCACCGAGGCCAAGACAGCCATTTATTGCCCCTCCTGAGGGCTCCCGCAGACCTTTGTCCCATGCCACCTCCCCACTGCTGGCTCCCATGGTCACAGTGTGCCGGAGAAGGAAACAGGGCTCCCCCACAGGTTGGCAGGCCCCAAGGCAAAATCATGACTCTTCTGGGCAAGGTTGGCTTTCCAGGGAGGGGTCCCAGTTAGGAGGTGGGCGGGTGAGGATCTGGACCAAACCGCACTGTCTATTTAACACGATGCCACTGACCTACTTTCCAGTGGGCAAACACAGAGGCAATGCCCACAGTGCCCACATGGCTCCAGAGAGGGACACAGGCCTCTTGTCCCCACGTGCCCTCAGCAGGTTTCAGATACCCTCCCAGGATCCTCCAGTCTGTTCTCTCACATCAAAACCCTTTATAGCTATTCAAGCACCGCTCTGCCTCCAGCCTCCACTATGAACATGACTCACCTCAACTGTTCACCAGTGGAATTCGCCTCCACTCACCTCTCTCTTGCTTCCACAGGGCTTTCCTGGGCCTCCTGGACCGAAGGTGAGGGCCCATCTGGGTGATGCACTGAGGGGCTGGGCAAATTCCCTGCAGGGCAGGCACTGCAGAAGGGCACTGGGAGAGGAGCTGGAGGGAGCTCAGCTGAGAGATGAGCCGTGCTGGGCTCATCTCCAAAATGCTAACCCCTGGGGAACTGATTGGGTCTCACAAGGATTGAACAGTTGTGTGGTCAGCTGACCAAGTCCTATGGCTGGTGTGAAAGGTGTGATCCCACCGCCAAGGATCTTACAGTCTAGTTTGAAACTGAAGGCTAATGCTCAGGATGCTGTCCCAACATCCCAATACAAGAGTGTTTCATAAAAGCTCAGAACTAGAAGCTCTTGGTGTCAAACAGATTCTCCTTTTGAAGCTTGGGCTCTGAGGATAACTTGCAATGCCCATCCATTTGACAAATGTGGAAGCCGAGGGTCCTGGGACAAAGTGACTGGTCCCAGTGTTTGACAGGAAATCAGTGGTAGAACCAAAGCTGAAACTCAGGTCTCCTGCCAAGTTGACCCTTCCCACCATCCCTCTGCCCCTGCAAGGCAGGGAGTTGTTCTGAACAGCAGAATAGCCTCTGTTGTTGTTCCAGGGATGGTGGGGAATGATGGTTAGGATGATTTAGACATGGTGAAGAAGAGGGGTGGGAATGGAAGGAAAACAGTGGGAGCTGGGGTTTGGCATTAAGAACGCCCCTCTAACTGTCCTCTCTTTGTTCCCCTAGGGAGACCCAGGGCTCCAGGGCTACCATGGCCGGAAGGTAAGAAGGGGGAAGAGGAAGACCCCAACCCCCAGTGCTAACCCAAGTGGGGTCTCACCAAGGTACACACAGGGTCCAGACTTGGTCACGCAACACAGCATTTTGCACACACACTCACCCATCATGAACCTCATAATGCTTGTGACGTTGGCTGGACAGGGGTCATGTCTCCACTTGTGGGAGCAGGAGGCTGAGAGAGACAGGGCCTTGGGCAAATCAATGGTCCACCTGGGTCTCAGTGACTGTCTCTGTACTGGGGCACCTCCGATTCATCAGGCAGAGCTGTGTGTCGAGCATGGTTGGGAAAATGGAGATAAAGTCCCAGCCCTGCTTGCTAGCAGCTCACAGACTAAAGAGACAGAATTTTTGCACAAAGACCATGGTGAAGGCAGAGAGTGCTAAACGCTACCTTCACAAAGTGCTGTGTGAGTATACAGCATGGCGAGATAAATTCCAGGCTGGCAGGAGTTTGGGAAATCTGGGAAGTGACAGCCTATGAGCTCAGTCCTGGTGAAGGGGTAAGTGTATCAGTTATCTATTGCTGTGTAACAAACATTCCAAACTTACTGGCTTGAAATGACAATTTATTTCTCATGATTCTGATTCTGTGGATTGGCCATCTGGGAGTACCGCTGGTCTCCCCTGGGCTCACTCATGCAGCCACATTGGATAATGGATGGCAAGACCAGAGGGGCCAAGACAGTGGCATCCATGTGTCTGGGAACTGGTGCTGGCTATGGGCTGGGTGCCTCTGTTCTCCCCCCTCAAAGCCTCTCAGCTGGACTAGATAGTTTTCCTTACAGGGTGGCAGGCCCAGGGCAGCAAAAGGGATAAATCTCAGTCCATTTGTATTATGTTTTCTGATGTCCTGTTGGTCAAGTCATGTGGGGTGGAGGAGGGGATTCAGCTTCCACTTCCTTTTGTGAAAGGGGTGGCACAGCATTTGTGGCCATTGTTAATCCAACACAGTGGTTCTTCAATCAGCGATGTCAAGGGAAATGGCATTTTAGACAGGGAAATAATTAGAACCAAGGCCCATAAAAATAATCTTAATAAAAGTCACCTCTTGATGGATGCCCATCATGTTGCCAGGCTGTCCTTCAAAGTGACCTGCATTATTTCTGATCCTAAGGCAACCTTATGAGGCTGGTACTATTCTTTCTCTATTTACAAATGAGAAAACTGCGGCATGCCCAAAGTCTCTTGGCTCATAAGTGACAGGGCAGGAATGCATGTCCAGGTGTGGGCCCTTCTCATGGTCAGGGAAGCCTCTGCAGCCTTCCTTCCAGGAAAAGGAAGGAGAAGAACATAAGGACATGGAGGGGGAGGGGTTTAGAAAGGAGAGAATCAGTCCTGAGAAGTGCATTCCGTGTACTCTGTAATCCGGCGGCTGCCATGACTGTGTTGTTTTATGGGCACTTGGTGGGTGAAGTGGCGAGACCTGAGAGTTCTGTAATTAGTTCTGCATAAACTGAGACGTTTGTATTGTGTGAGGAAGTGGAAATGATAGCCCCCGCAGTTGCCTCCATCCACTCACACAGACTCACAAAATTTACTGCCTCCTGGTACAGAGCGGAGTCGGTTTTCCCATCAGCAGCCACACCAGTTCTTTCAAGCTGTGAAAACACTGCAGGGCCAGCAGAGGTTTCCCTGGGATCGTGGCGATGCCCCAGACTAGCATCCACACCATGGCAGCATCTGTGTTCTCCTGCCAACTGGGAGTCTGGTTCATCCAGAAAGGAGTATGGGCTTTGCTGTCCTGAGAAGGCTCGGCTTAGGGCTGGAGTATCATGATGACAGAGGCCCTGGTCCCATGAGTGTGGCAATTCTGGGCTCAGACTCAGGACAAATCACTCAACGTTGATTGTGTTGAATTTTTGGAGAAAACCAGTACAGTCTTGCTGACAGAGGGGCCCCTCCTGTCCCCCAGGGAGCCTACTGTGGGGAGAAAAGGCCCAAGGCTGCTAGTGAAGGCTCCAGCCTTGACTGGGGAGTGCATGGCCGGCGGGGGTAGAGCAAGTACCAGTGGGTACTTCGGAGGAAAGGAGCTCCGTTACCACAGGTGTTTGAGGAAAGGTGGATAACTATGGGTCTGACACATGTTGAGAAACTGCTGTATCAGATGGAAGACTGGATTAAATCCCTTCCAGCTCATGGAAGCTACAGCATCCTGGGGACAGAGTTGGCTCCACACCCCCTAGAGAAGAGCAACCCTGGTTTTATAAGGAGTCTTGGTCTCTTTGAGTCTCTGTCTAGGTTTTCCTTCACCCACACTCAGACTCGTCACAAGCATCACCTCCTCCAGGCCCCACGAGGAACCAAGAAGACCCTTCTTCATGCTCAGTTCCTTCTCCCCCGCTTTCTTTGTCTGCCAGACCACCCTCTCTGCCCTTCCACAATGGCCTCCTGTGGGACCTGCAGGGGCTGTGAAGCTGCCAACTCTCCCACTGCCTCTCAGGTTCCTGGAAGGCTCCGATTGCCTTCGCTTCTCCCAGCCTGAGTTTTATCGGTAGGTGCTCCTAAAGCAACCAGGTGGTCTCAGCACCTGTGCTCTCACTCTGCTGGCACCCAGGTTCTGTCGCCACCTCAGCCAGTGATCTCATCCAACAAAGCCAGGAGGGTGTGCACAGGGCACTGGTGGCCAGCAGCAGAGGGTTCACCCCTACTGACTTGAGGTCATTCTTCAAGGTCAGGCAACTCTTAGGAGGCTCCAAGTACCTGTCCCACTGCCCCAGTTCCACTGGCTATCTTGACTTCAGTGACCACCATGCCCAGGCAGAGGCTTCCCATCAGAGCTCTGAGGTGAAGACACTAGCACCCAAGCACAAGTGTAGCAATACTTGATGTCTGGTTGAGCCAAAGATCATTCATTCCCCATCTCACTTGGTCCTTACCTTGGCTCAGCTCGTTATTCTCACTGTTCAAATGAGCTCAGAGAGGCTAATACTTTGCCCAAGGCTGCACAGCTAGTGAACAGTCCTCTTGAACTGGAAGTTAGGTCACGCCCTGGTGCAGAAGTGCATGTCTGCTCAGGGGCTCTCACCCAGGCTGAGCGAACAGATCACCATCTTCTGTGATTTCTCTGGGGTGTAGAGGGTTCTTCCTCCAAGCACCCTTCCTTGCTCCATCATTTCTCTTTTTCTTTCTTCTTTCCACTTTGCGCTCGACTCTGAGTAAGGCATGGTAAGAAGGCTCCGATAGGAAGGGTGCCCTGGTTGGAGAAGCTGAGATGAGCTTGCTCCCCACCTCAGGGAGGAGCGAATGTTGGCAGGTGGGAACACAGATCTGGGACAGGAGCCAGGCTATGAGGGGGACCTGGGAGTAACAAAGGGACCTTCCACATCTGCTTCAATTGCTGCACCCCGGCAACTCAACATAGGCCTTCCTTTCAGCATGGGGTGGAATTTAAATCTCAGCAGAGATGTTTCTCAGCCCATGAGCTTTGCCAAAGATTAGCTCCATCCACCAACCATCACCACCCCAGCCACTGGACCGAATCTGGCAGCCTCCCAAAGGCCAGCCCGGCCAGCAGGGTGGGCTTCCCCACCAGCTCCTTAGGATCAAAGCCCCAGTGTGGCCAGCAGGCCCTGTGCTGCCCGGCTGCCTGGACACTGCAAGCATTGTTGTGTACCCATGTGGTACCTATTTGGTCCAAATTTATGACTCTGATCCACTTGAAATATATTGCAAGATGCCAAGTGTGTTTAAAACATTACAACTTTGGCTTTCTTTCAAGAGGACTGATGAGTATTGTCAGACTCCATGGGAATCACAAACCTGGTGAGAGCTTATCTCTAAGCAGGTCAGAGCTGGTCAGCCTATCTCAGCAGCAAGGGGTGCATTTGATGCATGTGGCAGTCTGGGGGTTAAGCCTCTGGGTTTGCATGAATGTCTGTGGCTGAGCATACATTCTTCTCCTGCTCAGGGCTGTGTGTTTTCAGACCAGAGGAGGTGAGATATGAGAACTTCATGCTAGAGCAGCTGATAACTGCAATCACCCCTCCTGGAGGCTGCAGGACTCCCCAGAAACAGGGACTCCCAAGGGAGGAGGTCTGATGGGCCCTATGATTGGGTGGCTAGGGCTCTGGGGTGAGGGTGTAGGGAGTAGAAGCTCACCCAGCCAGCCCTCCTCCTCACCATTCCTCAGCCCTTCTACGGAAGGGCGTGTTCTTCCTGATCTGCTAGTCCGAGCAAGGGGTCATGTGGTGAACCCGCTTCTGTAGAATGATAATTAGTATGATTAGAACTAACTTATGGGGCCTCTTCAACATGCCAGTTTGAGTGGCAACATGGCACTTTGCATGCATCATCTTACTAGATCTTTGTAACAACCCTGTGAGGTAGATTGTATTCTTACCCTCAATGGACTGATAAGCAAACTGAGTGAGGTTCACGGAGGCACAGCTGAGAAGTTGTAAAGTCAGCTCTGTCTGACCCCAAAGCCTTGCTCTGAATGACTACTCTGTGGGGTCCCTGTGATTTCCAGTGATCAGTCCCCCCTCCACTAGAAGGAAAGGAGGTGAGTACTGAGCAGTTTTCCTTCTTGTGGGAAAAAGGTGGTGGCTGCATTCGGGCCTCTCTCTGAGCCTCTGGGGCTCTCTGTGAGCAGTACCTGGGATGCCTAGGGCAGAGGACAAGGTACTTGTGCGTTTTAGTGGAAGAACCAAGGAAGCGTAGTGTTTTCCCCATTGGCTCTGATTTCCCCTGAGTGCTGAAGGGGGCAGGCATGGCCCTAGGACTTCCAGTACAGCTAGAAGGCAGCTTGTCCCAGCCCAACACTGCAGCTTTTCCCGAAGCCTTCCTGGGCTCCGCTGGCTCCCAGAGTGCCTAAGCCACCCCAGGCTTCTCTCAGGCTCACACGCAGATGCTTCATACACATGGAAGCCATAGATACAGAAGCCTTCTGGTATGGGAACCGCACTCTTTCAAAGCCACGAAGTCCCAGGGGGGACAGCCAGACCATTTAAATTGAAGCAGATTAGGGAGCTGGGACATGGGCTCCAGGCCTCATTGCAGCTCATGGGACTCCCACTCTGCCAGTTTCCAGCCCCCAGGCTTTGCTCTCTGGGCCCCATTTCTCCTGCGCTCCAAAGTCCACAGATTAATTAGAGCTGACTTTTCTTTTTGGAACTAACTACAAAATCAACTGATCTCAACTCGAGATTACAAGCCAGCCGCCCTTCCAAAGCCCTGGCCTTCAATGGGGCGCCTGACCCCGGTAATTCCCCAGATCGCTTCCTGCCAGCCCCAATTACCGGAGGACCTGGCATTTCCGTGGTTCCAAGCCTCTCTGGTCTGGAGCTGGCTGGGGTAAGAACAGGGAGCTGCCTTTTTCCCGGAAGGGAGCCCTGGGAGCTCTCTCTGTGAGAGACGGTGGCCCTCTTCACCCGGATTTTCCAGCCCAGGAAAGGACCCTGGTCCAGGGCTGAGCCACCCTTCAGCACCCCCACCCACAATCAGACAGGCCTTCCTCCTCCCTGCAGAGAACAACGAGTGTGTGTATGGAGCTGCTTTGGCCCAGGCCCCCCACCCAGCGCTGGACTGCAGCAGGAGCCTCACGTTAGGGAGGTCCATTCATCTCCCCACGTTTCTCTGGCCCGACCTTTGCTTGGCTGGGGAGCTGACCTCGAATCCCCCACCTCCTTCCAGACTATATCTTCTTGCCAAGTCCCTGCTCCACTTGTTCCACAAACAGTAAATCACCAATTAAGAGGCCACTCCCACCAGATGGGAGTGCGGCCAGCGTGCGCACCGCCAGAGCTCGCTTGCATCCTGTCATCTCGGTAAAGGATGCGTCCTTGCACCTGGAAGCAAGGACTAGCATAGAGAGCCTATTGATGCTGCAGCGTGAGCACACGCAGGGCCCAGCTGGGGAGTCGGGGACACTGTCAAAGTCCTGGCAAGTGCGGGTCCCCAAGGCCATTCAGGGCAGCCCCCTCCCTACCCACCTGCGCTCACCCACAGCTTTCTTGGCCACCGTGAATGGAATGCTCCCCTTCCAGGTTGGGCAATCAGGCCTTGCTGCTTGGCACCAGGGTTAAAGAGCCAGCCTCCCAGGTGGTGGGTCAGCCTGGCTTGGGGGGGTCACAACTCTGGTTCCATAGCAGCCTTGTCACCCATGCTCTGTGCCCCTGGGGAAAACCCTTTGTAATGCTCAGGCACCCTCTTCCCTGGCAGGGTGGCTCAGCTCAGGGCTGAGGGCCTGAGCCTCTGCGGTCCCTGCTGGGAGGACATGGGAGGGCGAGGGTAGAGGGGGGCTCATTGGAGCCCTAGGACTTCCTCCCCTACCTAAGATGAAGACGTTAGTGAGCTGGTGGAGCTGGAGCCAGCACAAGTTTGAAAAGGGACACTTTGAGAAGAAAAACAGGAAAGAAGGAGCCTCTATACGTGCCCTCATAAAGACGTGCCACAAGGACAAAGCTCTAGGAGCAGTCATCGGCCCCCTTCCAGCACCAGCTGCCAGAAACACTGCCCCTTGCGCCCTGCAAACAAGCGTGCCTGCCGTCAGCCACCCGGAGTCCTTGACAATGACTCTCACCCCCCTTTCCCCTCACCCACCGTCCAGGAATCCATGTTTTCAGGTTAGGACCAGCACAGTCCCCAGTTTAGAGGTCAGCCTGGGGCAAGCCGGTGGAGAAGAGAAAGGAGGCTGATGAGAAAGGACTGGGCCTGCAGGGTGGGGTCAGCGGAGGGCACCCCTGCTTCCTGCCCAGCAAAAGGATGGAAGTGAGGGAGGCCCTGAGATGAGGATCAAGGGAGCCTGAGTCATTTGCAGAATTAGTAGACCTGACCCAAGGGGAGGGAAGGGGCAAAGGTCAACAGCGCTAATGAGGAAGGCTGCCTCCTCGGGAGACTCCAAGGGGCCCGGATTTCCCTGGGGGACAAGGTTGTGTCTTTGCCTACAAACCCACATGGACCAAACACAAGCCCAATTAGCCAAAAACCCTCACTCCCAGGTTCTGCTCTGCATGACTCCTGTGGAAATTGGAGACAGAAGCCAAGAGACAAGCAAGGAAGAGTAGACCCCACCCTCCTCCCTGTGGAAGCACAGGAAGCTATTTGTCTCCTGGGGGCAGTAGGAGGAAAAAGCGGAGGCCCCTCCAAGAGCTGCAGTTTTACCCAGATCTAAACCCTCCACACCAAGGAGCCTTGTTTTGGAGCTGCCAGCAGGCCCATTGCCTCTTCCGTGGCCTCTCTCCCTCCCAAGGGTCTCACGTAGGCAGGGCTGGGATGGACGGGGAAAGACGGGGAGCAGGTAGAAGATATCTAGTGTAATCTCACTTTGCAGGTGGGATCCTGGACCCAGAGAGGAAAAGTGGCTGATGCGGAGTGGCTGTGAAAGACACAGCCAGTCTTTCCCGACTCCCAGTCACTTCCCAACACGGAGGTGGGAAGGGGAGGCAGGGACATGAAGGGAAGACGGGAAGGGAAGGCAGGATTAATGGGAAATCCCTAAATAGTCAGGCACCCTCAAGCTGACCTCCCACCTGTACCCCCCACCCCGGGGGACTCTGTCTGGTGTGCTCAGGGCTGAGTCAGCCCAGTTGGGTGGGTTGGCATGTTAGCAGGACATCTTGGTCCTTTAGAGGAAAGAGTGACAAGGGCCCCAGCTGGTTCTCCCAAGGAAGAAGGGCTGAGGCCCTTTTGGCTGCAGTAGTGACTTCTAAAGAGGTCCTATGGTGCCCTCTGCTGGTCATATGGCAGGTCTATGCTGGCAGGTGGGGCCTTGCCTTTCTCTTTTCTCTGGGTGCCCACCCTTAAGGACCCAGATGCCCAGCTCTAGGCGGAGCTGCCCTCACAGGCTGAGCACCTCATGCCTCTGGGACACAGACTCAAGGGTCCTCCAGCAGAGAGGAGCTTTCGCTTGCTTTCAGCTTGCAGAGGCTGTTTAATGAAAGCAGGTAGAACATCATCGGCCCACTGGATGCTGGGGGTTGGCCTGGAGAAACAGGCAGCTGGGCTTTCGCAGACGAGAGGCCTGTTCGGATCCCTGCTCTGCATGACCTGGACAATCGTGCCTGGCCTCTGAGCTACAGTTTATTCACCTGAAAAGCAAGAATAACATCCACTCCCATCCTGGAGTGGATTCTTGGGGATTGAACAGAAGAAGGATGTAAAGCCCTTGAGCCCAGTGCCGGATGCGTGGCAGATGCGGTAAATGGCCACACTCTCTCTGCTCTTTCCCATAAGGGGGGTGCCCCAGAATTTAATGGCTAGGACAGAGCTGGGGCACTGGCTTGTCTGCTGCGGTCACTTCCTGGGTCCACATCTCTACCTGTGGCTCAAGGGTCTTGGTGGGTCAGGATGAGGAAGGGCTCCTGGGTTTGGAGCTAAAGATTCTGAGCCTTTTGCAGAATTCAGAGATGAGGCCCAAAGAAAATGGAGATGAACTGTCTGTCCCAGGCTGGCATGAACTTGTGCATACAGATTACAAATGCACAGGGGTCCTTGCTGCACTAAGCAAGCAGCACTGGGCTTGGGGCATAGCATAAAGAAGACAGTGTTTGACCAGGGCCCTGACAGTGAGTAGGGCATTGAAGAAATAACAGGAAGTCACAGAATCATGAAAATGGGTGGTGTTTTCAGGGAAACATAATAAGGGTTAGGATGACGGGATGAGGCTGGGAAGGAAGCGAGGATGGAATGCCATGCTCAGAAAAGTGGCCCCTTTCTACGGTCAATGCCAGGCAGTGTCAGTGTTGAAGTGAGGAGTGTCATTGTCCAGCTTGTGTGCTGGGCAGCATGAAGGCCAACCATGGAGAGAGTTGGCAGTAACTCGATTCTTGGTGAGCATAAGTGTGGACCAGGAGTACACGTAAGAGAGTAGAAAAGCGGTGAGGACAGCAGAAAGGATGGAGACCAGGTGGGACCAGGTTCCCCCTCTGCCTGTTGGCCTGTGGGAATTGCAGTCTGACCTGAGAGGGGAAGCTGGGCCAGGAGCAGGGTCTGTCAGCATTCTGTACTGCCATCCACCGTGCTGGCTTTCACACGCAGGAAGCGGCAGCGGGCTGGCAGTTGTCACCTATAGCTGCGCAGCATTCTGGGCCCTGGCTGGAACTGCATTAGGGGTTCAACTCATGGAGACAGAAGCTGCTCTCCTTCCTTCGCTGCTCATCCCTCCCCCAACACAGCCTGTTAGTCTTGATTCACCTACTGTCATCTCCAACCCCATCTCCTGGTATGTCCTTCCAAGGCATTTTTCACCGGGAGGGAAGAGGGGCTGATGAAAGAGACGAGACCCTGCTGAGACCATAGAGCACACCTCACTATACCTTGGCGGAGTGACAGCTGTCTGGGTGCCTCTGGACAGGCTCCAGGCAAAACCCTGATTCATCTCCGGTCCCTCCCCACCCACCCGAAGTACAAGCAGACCCTGTGCCACATGGGCCCTTGGGAAGAGTTAGACCCAAGGAACCTGGGAGGAAAAGGAGCCCGGGAGGAAGGTGAAATGCAGAAGCCCCTCTGGCTCAGGCAGCAGGTACCGCTGGAGCAGGCCTACCGGGATGAAAACAGGGTAGGAGGCACAGGGCAGGGTGGGCAGGAGGCAAGCAGCCGAGTGGGCCACTTCCGCCCTGCAGCACAGAGTTCCAGGCCTGCTGGTCCATGGCTGGCAGAGGATCTTGAACAGCTCCACCTGTCCCCCTCCCCATAGGACTCGGATCCCTCCGCTGGGCCTCTCCTTCTGGGGGCCTGTCCCACACTGTGATCCATGAATTGGATCCCTCCACAAGTTCACATAGCTGAGAGGAGTGTCTCATAGTGGCTGCCAGAGATGGCAGGTCCTCAAAGCTCACCCTGAACAGAACATCTGTCCCAAGCATCCGAATCAGCTATTCTCAAAGACATCCTAGCGTGCCATGCTTCATGGGCCAAGGCCTCGGGACCCTGAGTCTGGTCCTCTTCTCATCATGTCTCTGTTTCTTCCTTCAGGGAGAACGGGGCATGCCAGGGATGCCAGGCAAACATGGAGCAAAGGTACCTGTCCATCACCACCCCCAGGCAGCCCCTCTCTCCCACACTCTCCCACACTCCTTTCCACATCCCACTGCGAAGACAGGGGGCCCATTTCCTCCCAGGCCCTCTCCCCTCACTGCAGCTCCAGCCTGTCCTTCCTGACGGGACAGCTCCCGTTTGGCCCACATGCCATCATTCACCAGTGTCCTGACAGGGTCAAGCCTCCATCTGGGCATGTTGGGGTCATAAAAATCTTCTCTGGTAAACCCAGGTCTGGCTGTAGTCCTGAGACCCTTGTGGGGAGTAGGCACCCCCTGAAAATCACCTTCACTTGGGAATAACTAAGCTCTGAGCTTGGAAGCCTATTCACTCCCAAAGTAGATAGATGGTCTTGGGCTGATGTGGACATGGGGTTCACTGCCAGCTGCTCCCCAGTCCACGAAAGCATAGGTCCAGATATGTCCTGTGAGGAGAGATGTGGTGACATCACCATCTACTCTTCTCCTCTTCCCCTTGGCCCACCCGCCCTTCTTTCCTTCCCTCCCCTCCCGCCTCCTCCTCCTTCTCTTCTGTCCCAATGAAGCCCTCCCCCCACCTCACCCCAGGGTTGCCCCCATCTAGCTCACCTGTGGACATCCTGCCATGGTGCCCTCTGTGTCCCCCAGAAGAGCTTGGGTGCCAAGCAGGTGGGTGGGAAGCCTGGGACCCCAGCTGCGCTCTACAGAGCCTTTTCCTTGGGCCCACTCCCCCTGTGCTGAGCTCAGCACCCCTCCTTTCCCCGGGGGGCTGGGGAGCAGGCAGAAGTGAGCAGTCCACCTTCGCATCTCCCCACGGGGAGGCTGGGAGGCTGGCCACCTCCTCCGTACTGCCCCTGCCTGCAGAAGTCTCCATGCCTTTTCCTCTCTCTGCCAGGGGGCTCCTGGCATCGCCGTGGCTGGGATGAAGGTCAGTGGAACACTGGAACTCAACGCTGAGGGAGGGGCAGGATGGGAGAGATGGAGAGAGGAGGACAGAGTGGGGGCTTCAGGGGCTCTGAACCAAGGAAGGGGCAGACAGGATGGGGAAATTTTCTCCAAAAGTAGCTTTTCTGCCAGCCTCAGCTGCAGGCCTCGCCCGGCTGGAGAGCACAGCGGACCAGAGCTCTCCCTCACACTCTGAAATGTGGAAGCGGCCTGCTGGCAAAGCCGCAGGGAGAAGAGCAGGATTTCCCCTTCCGAGCCCCGCCTTGCTGCCCAGCTGGGTGACAGGCAGATGGGGGATGCCCCAGCAACACGAGGACTCCTTGCCTGTCCCAGCAGGTCCACTCCCAGCGGGCACTGTGTGGAAAGCAAAAGCCCATTTCATCAGCTACGCCATCCCCTAGGGGGAGAATAAAGAACAGTCCGGGCGCCTCTTCCACCTGGGGCTTGAGGTCCAAGCATAGGAAAGCCTGGAGCTCATTTGTTCCTGCTTGCTCCCTCCTTCTCTCTCCCTCATTTATTTACCCAAGTCTCCTTTTTATCCCGCACAGGGTGAGCCAGGGACCCCAGGAGCCAAGGTACTGATACAGAGGAAATATTCCAGGCTGCATGGAGCATCAGGCTTCCGGTGGAGGTGGGAGGGGTTGCTGCTGTTTCACGCTTGGTCCCGCTGAGGCTGGGCTGGGACTAGGGACCCTTGAACAGGGAAGGCCTGCTGGAGAGGAGCCTGCCTGTCAGGCGTGCACTGCAGACGCCTCCCCGCTGCCTGCCGCTGGCCCCAACAGCTCTGCGGCAGGCCGTTCACCTACACACCTGCTCCTGGGGGCGGGAACTACGGTACCCGACCTGCAGGGCTCTGTCCCTCCCATCTATTTCATTAAAAGGTGTAACATGAAAGGAAGTTTCCATGGGCAAACCTGTTTGAGAAATATGGGATTAAAAATAACACACAGGTTTCTTCATTGCAGGCCTTCTCAGAGCCTTTAAAATGCTAAGTGTTTTTGGGAAAGCTCTAAAAAGGGAATATTTTGTGAAGAATGTTCATACGTTTTTGACCAGGGCACCTTTTTTTTAGAGGAGCATCTTATGGAACTAGTATTCTGGAAATACTGGTCTATAATCACTGTCCATTATACGCCTCATGACCCGCCCCGCCGCCTCATCCATCGTCTTAGGACTGACTTGCTCTTCTTACCCCAAAGGGAGCTGCTCCAGGGGCAGTAGGGAAGATGGGGCCCCCAGGTTTGCTGGGAAGAGGGGCAGAGGGTAGGATGTTGTGTCTTTGAGCGTGTGCCCCCTTCATCACCACCTCTGCTGGGCCCCACTCCCTGCCCCACCCCCATGGTCAGTGTGCTGCCTGCGTCCCCAGGAGGAGGGGAGCACTGGGACAGCCTGCAAAACTCCAGAACACCCCTCCCTCCATGAAGCCATTGGTTACCCAGGAGGAAAGCCCAGCAGAGTGAAGGCCCTTTCCCCTTCTGTCCCCCTCCCCCAGAACAGTGGTAGGGCAGCACCACATCCTTTCTTGACCTGTATCACAGCATACCCAACTAAGGCACATCTCAGGCAAAGCAAGGCCTCCTGGGGTCACAAGACTTACTGTCCTCCTGTCACCTGGGCCCTTACCCAGCCTCTTCCCCTTCCTTGGCCACTTGGCCACTCAGCCTCTACCCAAGGACAGGTTATAAGGGGGTGACCCCCAACAACTTGGTGTGGCTTATTTTATGGCTCTAGCTAGAAAGGCCATTGAGCTGTCTAAGCAAATTATAATTGACCCTGGGGCCTCAATTTATATTCTTACATATAATTTGAACTGCCGGCCACCAGGCTATGGAAAGTAGAGCTTCTCATGATGACCTCGTGGGTGCTTTGTGGGGCCTCCTGATGTGGGGCACTCTGTGAATGAAAAGCGAAGTCTTGGTGGCAGAGAAGGTGGAGCATCAGGAGGCCAGCATGTGAGACAGACCAGCCTGTCAGTGCCACTGATGCAGGGACAGGTGGTTCGCAGTCGCAGGGCCTCTTTGTCCGCACTGAGGATGGGCTCTGGGATTCTCATCAGGAGCACAAGAAGCTGGACCGGGAGTGGTGTTTGTTTCGCTGCCCAACAAAGGACCATAAACTGTGTGGCCTAAGCTACAGATATTTACTGCCCCACAGTCTGGAGTCCCCAAGTCCAAGGTGAAGCCATCAGCTGGGCTGGTTCCTTCTGTGGGCTGCAGGGGAGGATGGATCCCAGGTCTGCCTCCTAGTCTCTGGTGGTTGCTGCATTCCTGGCTTGTAGCAGCACTGCACTAGGCCTTCACCCTCACACAGTGTTCTCCCCATGTGCACGTCTGTGGCTGAGTTCCCCTGTGTTTGACACACCGGTTACACTGGATTAGAGGACCACCCCGCTCCAGAATGACTTCATAACATAGCTAATTATATCTCCAATGTCCCTATTTCCAAATAAGGTCACACTCTGAGATACTGGGAGTTAGGACTTCAACATACACATTTTGGGGGAGACATAATTCAACCCATAACAGGAGGCAAGCTTCTCAAAATATTCCTCCAAAGAGAAGTTCTGGTTAGATGGTTCTGTCTCTCTAGAGGCAGAAAGGACAGAAAGCTTTCCCTGGATACTAGGAGCCCAAATTGCTGTGCATTGGGAACATGAAAAGGGAATAGGGGTTAAAAGGAAGAGCTTCCTCAACTACCAGCATTCCAAACTACTCACTGTTCCCCGGGGGACCCCCAAAAGGGACTGAATGCTCTTGGTTCCTCTCCCTGTGTGAATAATGAGGGCCCAGACCCTATGGTGACGGAATAATATGGGCTGTCACCAGTGTGAAACAGCCCAAGGAAAGTTAAGGCCTGCTGCTGGCAGGGCGAGGCCTTCACGGACATCCTGGAGAAACAGTTTCTAACCCTACACTGTCTGCATTTCCTCTGCAGGGTGAGAAGGGGGCTGCGGGCTCCCCCGGGCTACTGGGCCTCCTGGGGCAGAAGGTGGGTATTGAAGAGCTCTGAATGGCGAGTTCTGTGTCAAGGCCTTACTGTTCATCTCCACCCGAGTTCCTGGCCCTGCATGTTCACACAGGGCCAGCATTCGAGATGTCCCTTCCAGATTTGGGAAAAAGCAGCTGGAACACAGTCAGATTCTGTTTTAGAGGAGGAAGTACGAGGTACCACATGGGAGGTTCTGATTGGCAATAAATAAATAAATAAGTGCCCAAATTCAAAGAATTCAATAGCTATGACCTGGTCAGAGTGCTCTGCACCAGCTCTGAAAATGTGCTCAATGGTACATGAGCTCCACAAGCTATCCCATTTGAAAAAAGACGAGGGGTCAAATAAGTTTGGGGAGAGGTGTGCAAGGTAGGCCCTCTTGGATAGTCACAGGACACCTTAGCCTGTCAGAGCTCTGAACATCCCACCTTTCCTAACATTGGTGTGGCCACCAAACCCTTTTTTTTTTCTCTTCACATTTTTCAACCCCCGGAGAAGTGTTCTGTGGAACACACTTGGAGAAACACTGCTCCAGACTCAGGCTCTGATGGGTCTCTTGTTTCAGCTCTTCTTCCTGTTCTTCAGTAGCCAGCTTCATTCCCCCTGAAAACCACAGCTGGATCAGACCAGGCCAGGCTTCTGAAGGCCTCTGGTTCCCAGCCACCCTGGAGCCCACAGACCCCTTAATGACCACCCCACCAAGTTTAGCCTAGACTGGGGAGCAGTCAACTGCCTCTACACCTTTGAACTGGGAGGGAAGAAAGGCATCAACCACCTCCCTCCAGAGTTAGGTGGAGCCCGTGATGATAACTTATGCCTTCTATCCCCAGGGAGAGAAAGGTGATGCCGGCAACTCCATTGGAGGAGGCAGAGGGGAGCCTGGCCCTCCAGGGCTCCCCGGACCCCCAGGGCCAAAGGTGAGTCTTCCCCTCAAGGCAGATGTTTGTCTCAGGCCTTTATGCTCAGCCCATTCTTGGGGGACGCTGTAACTTGGGCACCTTGCCTTCTCTAGTCATCTGCTACTGAAGTGTGGTTTTCCCAGCAGATTCTGGAAAGGTCGTTTGACCTCAGCTCCCATTTCTAAGCAGTGACTGTTTGACCATCCAGACGTTCATGCAGGATGGAGGGCTGGTCCCCTTGATTCAAATGGCCTTGATGTCACTGAGTCAGGGTCTGACTCAGGGCCTTAGGACAGCCAGAGAGGCCCCTCACCTAGGCTCTGAATAGATCTCAGGTCAATGAGCTGCTGGACCCCGCCTGGTGCTGGCGCACTTCAGGAAGAGGGTGGTGGCGGTGGGGACAGCTGCAAATGGGACAGCACACACTTTCCTTGTTCTTCGTGGAAACTGCAGTGATAAGATTGGGGTTCCCCAAAGCAGATGCTTCCTGTGATGCTTGGTTTGTTTTAGCAGCACAGGGAAATGAGGGGGGTCTCTTTCTTAACTTATTAGGAAAGGATTCATGACCCTCATAATTGGCAGCAATCCATGCATTCATTCCAGGTATATTTTTCGAGGGCCTGCTATAGGGTGCCCTTCATGGGCAGCAGGGCTGCAGAGAACCTGCCCTCAGTGGGCCCACAATCCAGCGGGACAAACAAACACACAGGCCACAGGGATACTGTGCAGGGAGCCCCATGGAACCCCACAGACAGGCAAGGAGAACTGGCTTCCCCTTCCCTGTGCCCATGCCCCCCCCCACTCATTTGACTATGAAGGGAACAGAGCCCCCTGACATGAGAACCAACTTTGCCAAAGGTGTCCCTGTCACCCAGCTCCCAGACATCCCCAGTCTTGGTGTTTGTCCCACTGACCCCACAGGGCATGCATACGTGGCCCATTTTGGGTCTTGATTTGGGACTGGAGGAAACTGGTCACTGTGCCCTGGGACAAAAGAAAGGGAAAGCTAGAAGACTGTTCCAAAATCATGCCCCCTTTCCAAGACCAGGCACATGTTTAATAAGTGATGTATTTGGGATGGGCCTCCTCTTACCTCCCCTGCCCCTTCTGTCCTAGATCTCCTGGACCCACTGCCCCCACCCACCCACCCGTACACACAGGGCCTTCACTCCTCTCACCTCCCAGGCAGGACCAGGTGTGCCTTCACAAGTGTTTCAGCTCCAAATGACCCACCGTAGGCTGCTGGCAGGCCACGGGTAGGGCCAGCACAGAACTGGGCACATGTGTGTTAAATGAGAATTGAGGAGGGCCCCGCTGGGGACAGGGAGGAGGGTGCAGAGTGGAACCTAGAGTAGGAAGGGAGTAGGTAAAAGGGCTGCCAGGGAGGGGAGACCCAGGCTGGGCCCAAGATTGGGTAGGAGTCAGATAGAAGATGAAAGTCCAAAGACACTTAATCCGCAGAACATTAACAGCAGGACCATCTTTTGCCCCCTTGAGCAACTATCCAAGCTGCCCTACGTGCCCTCATCCCATCTCTCTGCTTCCCCAGGGAGAAGCTGGTGTCAGTGGCCAGGCCGGCCCCCCTGGACAGCAGGGAGACAAGGTACAGAGGCCCCCAGATCTGAGAGCTGTAGGATGAAGGTCAGCTCAGTAGTTCAAGCCCCAGCTCAGAGATGAGGAGTTTGGCCATCCCTGCAGCTGGACCTCTGGGGCTCAAGGCCAATGGGCCACACTCCTGCCTGCTGCCTCTCCACCGAGACAGCAGTCATGCAAAGTCTGGCCCAGGGACAGGACACTTGGGTTTGGGAGTAACCCAGATCCCCTGCTCTGTTAGCTTTCAAGCCACTAGGAAGGGTGGACTCCCACTTCCATGCAGCTGCTCACTGAAGGGCGGGAGTGCTGCTGCTCACCTCACAGGTGCATGATGATTGGAACGCTGTGAGGCGGGGGGCAGAGGCAGGGGACCTGGAGGTGACAGTGGCTAGATGCACCATGAGCTGGCCCACTGCAGTGCCATCAGGAGTGGAGTTATAGTGACGGGTTCGTTCTTCCTTTCTATTTACTCTATCTTATTGCTCTATTGTCACCAATGCTAACATGATCTCGGAACAGTGGAAATGAATCGACACAACTGTTTCATTGATTCCTCATTGTTCCATCCTGTTTCCAAAAGGAAGAAATCCCCTCACTTCACCCGCTCAGAGAGGCTGGGGGTTCCTAACACCTTCTGTCCCCCAATCCCTCCTGTGTTTATCCTGCAGTTTGGGTCTTTTACAAAGAGAGGAGTGCCTAAAAGAACCACATGACCTCTTCATGGCAAATAGTGACCCAGGCAATTGGCAAAGAGTTCCCAAGCCCTCCCTACCTGAGCAGAATGGAAATGAAGAGAACCGTAGGGCCTGGTCACTGCTCCCAAGGAGGTGGCTGATGGGGGTTGGGGGGAGGTGGCCAAATGGACACAGGTGGAGTCACTAACAACTAACACAGGACAGAATGAAGATCTTTCACTGCAAAGCTGAAGGGAGCGCCAAGGGAGAGAGGAGACAGGCAGCTGCCTCCCGACAGAGGGGAACCTGCACATTAGTGTACAGGGAGCTCTGTGTCCTCAAGGCCTGAGCTAGGATAAGCTACCTGGCCCCTCCATGTCCCCTAATGCATGACCCATCGGGAGACATCAGGTTCTGTCATGTCCTGCTTTATCCCCATTTCACTCCAATTTTGTCATTCAATAGGGGGACCCTGGAGCATCCGGAGAACAGGGACCAGCTGGCCCCAAGGTATGTGCACCTCTCACCCAGTCACAGCACAACATCTCACCTCCTTGGGGTCACAGAGTAACGTGGCTTGTCCCTTGGGTCTTGAGGGTAAGAGAGGGGAAGAGCTTGCTGGCCCTGAAAGGAGGTCTAGCGTTGCAGCCATGATTGGGCTCAGTCTTCTCAAGGTCAGCCTAGTTCAACATCCTCACGGAGTCAACTGCCGAGCGCCCTCTGGGAGCATAAGGAATTCCTTTGGTAGGCTCCCCTTCTTGCTGCTCTGGATCCACCTGAGTGTAGCCAGATGCAGCCTGTATGGGCCACGGTCCCGTCTGATAGGCAGCGGGCAGCCATTGTCATCAGGTCCCTGCTGGCCCAGACCCTGGGTTGAGATCTCGTTTGTCTTGTAGGGCTCCAAGGGGGAACCAGGGAAAGGAGAGATGGTGGATTGCAATGCCAACATCAACGAGGCTCTCCAGGTGAGTGCCAGCTGGGCTGAGACTCAAGTTTGGAGTCTCTGGGCTCTGCATCAAGGCCTGAAGAAGGGAGCGCTGTGATACCTGGATTCATGTCCCTGAGGCCAGGCCATTGGGCAGGGCTTCCCGGAGAGTCACTCCCTTGCATCCTCTCCTTCGGCTTCCCACACAGTGCAGCCTCCAGGCAAATGGCCCCCTTCATTTGTTGTCCATGTGGCCTGGCTTTACATCTAGGCTCACCTGGCCCATTATCCTGGCTCTGAGTAACTGAGGGACCTAACTGGAACAACACGCAGGGTGTCAGCCCACCCCAGGTTGGGGGCCACCTTTCTTCAGTGCACATACTCCCTTTTCACATGACAGCATCTGTCTCCCTAGAATACATCTCCCTTTTGGATCAGTCTTATATTTCAAGTTCATATGGTACCCACCCTTGAACATAGTTTCTCAGCCTTGGCACTATCGCTGTTTGGGGCCGGATCATCTTTGTTGTGGGGTTGCAGAGGAGGCTGTCCTGTGCGTTGTTGGAGGTTCAACAGTGTGCCTGGTCTCCACCCACCGGATGCTGGTGGCACCCCACCCCCAGCTACATGTCTCTAGACACTGCCAAATGTCCCCTGGGGGCAAAACTGACCCAGGTTGAGAACCACTTCTTTAAAGGAAACTTTCTAACTGTGTGAATCCATTTACAAGCTGCCTAGTTCTTCTCTAATGTCAACAATTGTCCATTTAATTATTTTTGAGTGAGTCCATATTTTACTATCCTGGCTGGGTCTGTTTGTTTGAAGAGCTGTACATCAGGACCTTGAACTCTAGCTACTGGACAACAGGGAAAAGCCACAGAGGGTCCCAGTCCGCTACTAGAAAGAATAAGGGATGTGGCTTCCTCCCACTTTGGCAAAGTGAAGGAAAGGTTGCAGGCCATTTGAGGACTTGTCTGAATCTGTTGTAGGATGTCCTCAGAGCAGCATTCAGTGAGATGTGGGGCGTTTTCTGCCCAGTAATTACAAACCTCTGGGAGAGGTGGGGGTGCCATGGGGCTGGGAGGTACAGAGCCCACTCCTTAGAGGGGCCCAGCTCCCATGTTCCAAGACTGGGCCGAAGAGACCTGACAGATGGTTCTTGACTTGCTCTTCACCTGATTGCATGGTGTTGGTTTTTTAGGAGATCCTGACGCTGGCCTTGATCGTAAGTCACCCTCTTCCCTCACTTTCACCGGGCACCAGGTGGGGTTGTGGGGAGGGCAGCCTGGAAGCAAGGACTGGAAGTCCTGCCTCAAGAAGTCAGACACTGGGCTTTCTGGGTTAGGGCTGACCTGCAATGCTGGGGCAGAGGGTGATCTACATCTGAGCAGGGGGTCTCAGGAGCTGCCCCGACTCAGGTCACTGCTGTCTGCCAGAGTGGTTCTTCAGCAATTCAGCTGTGCACACCTGTCACAGTGTAACTGCTGCATTCTCATTACAGCTCTATCAAGGAAATAGAGATATATAGGAGGATGTTTTTACGTTTCTCCTTCTTCTCAACTTTCAGTTGATAAAGTGCATAATCCTAAAAAATCAGTAGGAACCATCCACATTTAAGTCAATTACGTTAGCTACACCTGGAAAGCTGGTGAATTCCAAGCCGGGATTTTGCACTCTCACCTCCCAGTGACAGCCTTCTGTGAATATTTGTAATTAAAAGTCCAGCACTGGGTGGAGAGGAGAGTGGAGATCACAAAGTTCTCAAACTACTGGCATTTGGTTTCACTTAATATTTTAAGTGGTCACGTGCCACAGAACCCAGACTTAAGCACCAATCATGTGAGGCCCCAATCCCAGAAACTGGTGTTAACCACATGATTCTGGAATCAATAAGCTTAATTTGGAAACATTAAAATACATCATTTAAAATAGCTTTTGGAAGTGAAGCTTTCCTGGAAACATTTTTTTTTTTTTTTTTTTTAAATCAACCTTAGCCCTGGCTGGTGGCACAATGGATAAGGTGCCAGACTGTGAACCCAAAGGTTGCTGGTTCAATTCCCAGCCAGGGCACATAGCCAGGTTGCAAGCCAGGTCTCCAACCAGGTCCGTAGCTGGAGGCAGGTGAAAGGCGACCGACAATACATTGATGTCTCCCTTCCTCTCTGCCCCTCTCCCTTCCCCTCTCTCTAAAAATAATAAATAAAATCTTTAAAAATAAGAAAATAAATAAATAAAATCAACCTTGAGATATAACGTCCATGCAATAAAATGTACCCCTTTTAGGCACAACTGTATCTGTACGCATGTATCCACCAACCCTGCGGAGTCAGTCTCACATTTAGCCCCAGCCCTCAGCCACCGCTGATCTGCTTTCCGTCACCTGAATTAGACATGTCTTTCCTAGTGTTTCCTATGAATGGAATCACTCAGTATGTAGTTGTCTGCATCCAGCTTCTTTTGCTCAGCATGCGTAGTGTGCCTGGGTTTCCTCCACAGTATGGCAGGTACCATCCTTGGTTCTTTGTCCACTGCTGAGTAGCACTTCATTGTATTGATGTACTGGACCTTCACCTGGTGATGGACAATTGGGTTGTTCTCCTGGAGACATTTTTAAGTCATTGTCAGGGAAGGTCAGATTTATCTTCTTTGTGCCCAGGAGCCCCCAGTGGTGCCTTGGAGGAAAGAGGACGGAGAGGCTGTTGGGCATGGCTCTAGGATCCCCACCACCCACTTGGATCCAGACACATTCAGTGCTTACCTGCTTTACATTGATGAGTCCCCATATTACTTCCCTCACAAAGAAATTGTTCTTGCCACTGATGAAATGTTTGAAATTGACTGATCTCTCTGAAACAGCCTCTGTACACAGTCCTCTGGTGACAGGACACTCCTCCTCAATCGGAAATTTCTTTCTTGAGTCTTTCTTTTCTTTCCTAGGGGCCCCCTGGTCCTCCTGGACAAATCGGCTCACCTGGAGCTCCGGGGATCCCAGGCCAGAAGGTACCACTTGTCCTGCAGACCCTGCAGAGGCAACGCATGTGTCTGTCTCTGTGTGGGACCTCACAGCTGCCCGTCATCCCATGACTCTTGGAGTCACCACCTCACTCTGGCCTGTAATTCCTCCCAGTGCATTAGGCACTACCCACATCTCCGCTGCCATCACCCCTCCCACCCTTGGCTCTGCCACCCTTCCCTGGCTCCTGTCGGGCACCTAGAACCCACAAGCCCCTCTGATGTGGCGAGCCTGCCCCACGAGAACCTGTCCCAGTCAAACCCACAGCCATGACCCCAATCCATCGTCAGCTTACGTGACCCTTAAGCCCATCCCCAGTCTCAACCCCGCCATCCCTCATTCCCTTTTATACTCTGCCCCCAATCTCTGTGATTTTCCTCAGAAAGCCTTGCATGTTTGCCCCTCTGCTCTCTGCTCTTGAGGTCCCCTGCCCTGAAATCCCTTCCCCTCTTCCCTACCATTCAAAGTCCACCTCCTCCTTGAAGCCTTCCCTGATCTTTCAGGCAGAATTCACTGCCCTTTCCTCTCTACTCCTCTCATAGCACCTATATTATCATACCTTTTTGATGCAGCTAGTTGTCTCCCAGCCTCAAAAATAGAGGCCACATCTCCTTTATCTCCCTCCCAGATCAAAAGAAGGGACTTGGGTGAAAATGAAAGGCACTACCTGTGGGAAAACCAGGACCGAGGGCTGGGTTTGAAGGGAACGGGGAGGCTGGTACCCCTTCCATAGACCCCTGGAATGAGTGTCTAGGGCCCTCAGCGACAGCATGTCAGATTAGGACTAAAATGTGGACACTGAGCCAAAATGCTCAGACTCAGACCTAGCTCTACTCTACCCAGTGAGGAGGGGCTTGAGCCTCCGTGTTGGGCTCTCACCCGTGAAACTGAGACAGTGCCAGTCCATGGCTCCCGAGGACTCAGAGCACCCAGGATGTTCTGTGTAAATGACAGCTGCCATTCTTCTCTGCTCTGAGAGTAACCTTTAGTTATTCTGGCTGCAGGGGGAGATTGGATTGCCAGGCCCTCCAGGACACGATGGAGAAAAGGTAAGAACAGACACTCCCAGACCAACCTCAGAAATGGTCCTGGCCCTGGAAGGACAGGCGAGTGATGGGGCGGAGGCTCTGGAAGAAGCCTAAGTGTGGCCTTTGTGGGGAAGGGAGAAGCGAAGGGAGCGGAAGCCCACCCGCAGGAGCCCTGCCCAGCCCCATCCAGCTGGCCTTGGAAAAGCCAAAAGACCTACACAAGGATGGGCTGGGACTGGTGGCTGAGGGCCCCTCGGATTCATTCTCATCAGCAGTTGGACAGGCTCTCTGCCTGGTCCAACCAAGCACGAAAGAGCCGAGTCCTTCAGGCCACCTATTCTTTCATGTTTTCTCTCCTGTTTTCTCCACTAGAGTGTCTAATAAGTGTTGTTGATATTTTCTAAAGGGACCTCGAGGCAAACCAGGAGACATGGGCCCTCCCGGCCCCCAAGGCCCCCCAGGAAAGCCTGGGCCTGCAGGAATAAAGGGAGAAGATGGACACCCGGGAAGCCCAGGAGAAAAGGGGGAGAAGGGGGAGACGGGGCAGGCAGGCCCACCGGTGAGTGCCAGGACTGGGTGGATCCAACTTTGCCCTTCTGCCTGCATCACCCCCAGCATGACACTAGCCCCACGGCCTGGCCTGCAACCCTGGAGCCAAGAGTTTGGAGCAGGGGAGTCACCTGGCTTCTCCTTAAGCCACTTATTTTATCAAGTCCTGTGTCCCACCTCAAGAGACCTGGGTCCTCTTCTGTCATCTTCGGTCTGTATTTTCATGAAAGTTACTGAGCCTGGCAGAGCCTCAGTTTTCCTTGTCTCTAAAATGGGGATAATAATGCTTCCCCTGGATACCACGCTAGGCTGTTAGGAAAGAGATAAAGTCATGGACCTAATACTGTCTCTTGGGAAAGCATGCAGAGAGTTTGCTTGTACAAAAAAAGTGGGGTGGTCTTAGCCCACTCCAGCGAGGCCACTGCCTTGACTTGGGAGCCTTCCTTGAGCATCTATCGGTTTCATCTGTCAGCGGTCACCATCCTAGACACCTGCCCTTGGAGGAAGGGAACCTTGTGTGCATGCCACAGTTGGTCACAGATGCTCAGCATGATGACCTTGCGCTTGACTAACAGAGATCTTTGTCGGTCCTTAGGGTCTAGATGGCCCAACTGGGGAGAAAGGAGAACCAGGTGGCCAAGGGAGACCTGGAGCGACAGGATTGCCTGGCCCAATCGGGCTCCCGGGATTTACAGTAAGGCGAGAGGGCTGGGTCCCCAGGTTGTCAGCAGGCAGCTGCAGGCAAGGGCCCACGGGCAGGGGCACCATCACTGCCGTCTGCAGCCTGGCAGGTGCCTGGCACTGCAATGTGGCTGCACCAACCAGACTGCCCAGCCTAGGAAGGCGCATCCTCTTGATGAGCAGATACTTTATGAGGAGCCATCGAGTGTAAATTAGGGTCCCACCTCTCTCAGCCCACAGAAGGGGGCCCCTGTCTTCAGGTGCCAGCATAGTTGAATGGTGCTAGGACCTTAGACTCAGAATTCTCCTCTTATGAGTGGGAAGAACCTTAGAAGTCAACCAGTCCCACCTATGGCTGTGTGGCTGCCTCCCTCAGCTAGGACAAGAGGTCGCTCCCTGGTCCCTCGAATGTCCCGTGCCTTGTGGAACAGCTCCAAGCTGAAGGGACTGCTTACTCTCAAGTGTGTTGTGTCAGCTCCTTCAACATTCCCCCAACCCCACAGCCCCTGGAGCCTTATTCATTTCTGTAGCTCTTTAGAAACCACCACAAGTTCAGCAGCTTAAAACCACACACATTTGTGATGTCAGCTTCTTTGGGTCCAGGCATGTCTCAGCGGGGTCTTCTGCCCAGGAGTCCTCTGCCCAGGGCCCCTCAAGGATGTAGCTAGGGTGTCGACTGACTGCATTCTCATCTACAGCTGAGATCCTCTTCCCAGCTCGCTGCTGGTGGTGTCATTCAGTTCCTTCCTATTGCTGGACTGGGTCCCTCAGCTCCTAGAGGCTGCTTACAGTTCCCTGCTATGCAGCCTTCCCCAGAGTGGGCAGTTCACTTGATAGCAGCCCGCTTCTTCAAGGCCAAGGCCAAGGCCAGCAGGAGTCTCAGTATTTGCTAGCAAGACAGAGTTCTCTGTACATGTGTGTGTTTGTGTGTATGTGTGTGTGTAACATACTTGTAATAATCTTAACATGTGTTTGTATACTATTGTATAAATACGTTATAATCTGTAACATAGTCTTGTCACATAATCAGTCAGTGACGTCCCATCACCTTTGCCCTATGCCATATGCTATTGGTCCACCCTGTGCCTTGCAAGACCCATATAGAGTATCAGCCTCCCCGCCCACATGCTGAAAACTCAGATTGAAGGCAGTGATCACAAGCCACCTGCCCCGTCTTATATTCAGGCTGACCTCCTCCATAACCTCTGAGGTGTTCCTTGCCAACACCCAGGCCTAGTCACAGTTTTGAGGGTATGTCTACCCCAGGCTCCCTGAGTGCTGGCATCCACGCCATGGTGTTTTGTGCCCACAGGGAGAGAAAGGAGAACCTGGGGGAAAGGGTGATCCAGGAGTAGAGGTAGGTGGTGTCTGCTCTGCCTTTGGTGTCATGGGGGTTAATTGACAGGGACGGAGTCACCCCAATCTCTCCAGTGTGCGCAGAATATCCATGATCCAGAATGAAACTCACAACTGCCTGATTCAAGAAGGGGGACGAATGTTCACTGAGCACCACAGTGGGCTGGCCATGGAGCCCCCCGGTCTGCTCCATAATCTCCCCATTGATCAAGTCCCTCAGTGGCATTTCACTGAGCACCCATCCTATTTCATTCCTGGGGCTACAGCCTGGAGATAAGAAAATAAACAGAACCATCTCTGGGCAGCAAACAGTCCTTAGCAGTGGGTGCTAGAATGGCAGCAGTGTGGGGGGTTGGGTGAGGACCCTTAAAGATGGGTCATTGCACCAGAGCCTGATAGCCTGTAGGAGTTTTGCCTAGAAGCTCCAGAAGTAGGATTTCCAGAGAGAGGAGCGTTGTTTTCTGAGAGGTGTGGGGAAGGGAAGAGGAGAGAACAGTGAAGTAAGAGGAAGCCAGGATAGAAGCCAGGTTCACAGAAAATGGGAGGGAATGAGTGAATGTGCAGGTTCAAGGGAAAGAGCCAGGAAAGCAAGACATCAAGGATACGTGAAAGGCAGAGCGTTTGGTGGGAAGGCCCAGGCCACCCGGAAGCCACCGCAGAGCTAAGGGAGAGACCGCAGAGCTTTCTCAGTCCCCCTAGCTCGTGTCAACTTCACCGTCACCAAGTCCTGCCTGCATTTAGTGAAACAGGCCTGATTATATAACATGTATGTTACTTATTTGGAGATGCATAGCCTCCTAAAGAAAGGCTCTGAAATTCAGGGAAAGCATTATACCTGAATATGTTCCTTCCAGGCGTATTTAAAGTAAAACTTGGAAACAGCCTACATTTCCAACAAGAAGGAAATGATTAAATAACTTATGGTAATAATACCGATGGTAACAATAGTCCCCATGTTGAAGAACGTTCCTTAGGCCAGCCCTGGCTAAGTAATAACTCATTTTCCTTACACTCAGTGAACTGACATTAAAAGGAGGCTTGAGAGCAACATACGAAAAAAGGATAAGTGGGCTTCATGCTAAATAAAAAAGAGCTTAGAATTCAATTATCTATATAATACTATAAGTATGCACATATACTCATATCTCATGCATCAAAAATGAGTGAACGGAAATAAAACAAATATTAACAGTACTATATATCATTCTCTGTCCTCTTTTCAATTCTTTTTAATTTATAGAATATGTAATGGGTTTGTATTTAATTTTTAAATATTTTTGTTATATAGTAAAAATTGACTTTTGAGGGAGTGTGTTACACATCTGTGAATTTTTTTTTTTTAAGATTTGTATTTAATTATTTTTAGAAAGAGGGGAAGAGAGAGAGGCAGAGAGGGAGAGAGACATCAATGTATGGCTGCTTTTCACCTGCCTCCAGCCACAGACCTGACTGGAGACCTGGTTTGCAACCTGGTTATGTGCCCTGGCTGGGGAATCGAACCTGCGACCTTTGGGTTCGCAGGCCGGCGCCTTATTCACTGTGCTACCAGCCAGGGCCCACATCTGTGAATTTTAACATGTGTAGATTTGTATCACCACTACCACAATCAGGATTCATGAATTATTTATAATAAGAAAAATAAGCAGCAATTTTTTTTGAGAGTCTAAAGATTGAGTTCCCTGCAAGGAGACTATATAGTATGAAGCTGAAAAGTCCGCATGTTCAAGGGATATTAAGGGTCTCCCTCTGCCTGGTACAGGGGGTCACTCTGGTAGCCGGGCAGAGGGTCCCCACCCAGGTCACATCCAAGAGATTCCATCCCTATAAAGGTGAGAAGAGCCCTGAAGCTGAAGAGGGGCGACCAGTTCAGGGAGGAGCAGGCAGGTCTCCTTCCCACCTCTAGGATGGCTGCTGTAGACAAATGCATGCCCTTCTTCATCACAGACAGAACCTGCAATGGATACCACCCTCCAGAGAGGAGGCTGCCCTGGTTCCCCACCTTCACTCTCCAGTCCAGATCTCTTCTACTCCAGCCTGCCCTCAAGGCAAACGGAGTCCAGCAATCTCTTACAAACTTGGGGGCACTTGAGGAATATTCTTCAGCAATATCTCAGCCTCCTCCATTCCAGTTAACCAATCTCTGCACCTCTAAGCAAAAGGTTTCAAATTCAAATGACCACAATGGGCAGGCATGCAACACACAAACACCAAGGTCCAGGTTAAAGACAACAGGGAGTGGTAGCAACTGGGGCAAATTGAAGATCTCATGACCCACCTGGAGGGACAAACTCATTCCGCTCCAGGCATTTATTGCCATTATCAGCAAGAATTTAGTGCTGCCAGATTTTCTGTATTTTGTTTTTGTTTTTGTTTTAAACCTGGGAGGATTGATGTTGCAAGGGCATTTGCCACAATAGCTTTGTTTGTTTGTTTTGTTTTTGCAAACAAAGGCTAAGGAGTTGCTATTAGTTTGTGACGGGTTCTAAGCCTTCTTTTGGGAGACTGTGCACTGAGCAAGCAGTTCTGTCTTTGACTTTGGAGTCTCCCCTTGGACCCCAGGCCATATCAGAAGGCAGGACCACTTAGAGCATAACAGGAGTGGGCTAACCATCTCCTTCTCTTTGGCTTCTAGGTTCCCGGGCCACCAGGACCAGAGGGGCCTCCCGGACCTCCAGTAAGTTTGGAGGGCTTGTCATTGTTTCATTCTACTGTGATTGGGCCCTTACTATCCCCTTCCCATGGTGGTCACTGGGCTCAACCTCAGCACTAGGTCATTATCACCTCTTCCTCCCGGGGTGAGTTTTCTCATCCACAAACCCCTCCATTTCCCCTCCATGTTCAATAGGCACAATTTCGGTGACTCCAAGGAGCTTGGGCATTGCCTGGTTTCTTGGAAACAGTTAACTGGAATGGCAGCCCTGGGGTCTAGTCCCACGGTCCTGCAGGAGTCACTCTGTCATTACACTCTGACCTTTACCATCAGACATTTGCTCCTCTCCTTCCTTCTTGCTAACCAACTAGCGAGAAGACCAGGATCAAAATAGAAAGTGGACCATTTCAAACCAGCCCCACTGGATGGGCTTTTCCATGGCTACAGATGATAAGACAACACCTTTAAAAAGACCCCTTTGCATTGCACCTAAAGGGCCCCCCAAACACCCTAAACCCAAGATGCTAGTTCTCACTTCTGTGGGGGTTCGTGTTCCTGTGGCTTTCTGTCACCCGCTGCCATTGGTAGAAGTAGTACCAGTAATAATGAGTAGCCAACATTTATTGCAACTTAAGTTAGTACTGCTCCAAGTACTTTGCATATACTAATGTATTCAACTTCTGCTAGGTTTTCTCTCAGGCTTCCTTTCATGAGACCCAGCTCAGCCACGGCAGACACTGAAAGATTCTCTCTTAGTCCCTGGCTGGGGAAGCCCAACTCAGAACCACCACCACCACCCCACCCCCTGCCCCTGCCCCAGGGAGCCCCAAGCACAATCTCTACTTAGCAATCCCTTCTGCCTCTCCTGGGTAGGGACCCAGGCCAGGCTCTGCGCCCTAAGCCCTCGCTCTTTTATGGCCCAACTTGTGGACAAGGATTTCTTGACTTAACCAGGAATGCAATTCTGAGGCATCTTGTTTTGATTCCAAATGCAGGGGCTCCAAGGCGTTCCTGGACCAAAGGTAAGAAGAGGTCATGGACAGGTACAGGGTGAGGGGTGAGGGGGTGGGGGGAGAAGGCTTCATCAGTGAGGGCAGAGAAAAGGGAAGGTGCTTCAGAGGTGGACAGCCCAGCTGACCCTTTCCTTAGATGGACTCATGTGACACTCGGCTAGTGGGGTGTGATCAGAACAGAATGAAGTCCTATGCCCCTTTATACATCACCCATCATTGACCCGAGGAGGCTACAGATTTAAGATTTTCCCATCCATCAATTGATCCTACAGAATGACTGGCTAGATTCTGGACAAATGATAAAATCCTTTTCCCACATAACCTGCCCCAGACCCCCTACTCCCCCCGCAGTAAAGGTGGGAAAGAAGGCAAAGGGCGGTCTCCTGGGAACCAAACCCATTGCACTCCAGCCAGGGGCTCTTCCCAGTCTCCCCCTGAAAACACTTCAAATGGATAAGAGGAGCTGGAGCGGCTGGTGTGGCAACAGCCCTGTCTCCTACCCTAACGCTTTTCAGGGGCGTATTAGGCAGGTTTTCTCCCAATTAGTCTGGGAGCCTCGGAGCTCCTGTGGTGGTATTTCAGGCATCTGCCAGCCAGCCACTGAAAGGTCCCAGTTTTTCTGCCATTTAAAGAGTTACCTATGCCAACACCATGTGGGTTGTGTCCCCTCCACCCTCTTTTTCTTTGCTGGGGGGACCTTCAAGTTTCTCCAGGGACACAGGGGACTCGAGCCGAGACGGACAGGCTAAGTCAGGGATCTTTGGAGCCTCCAGCCTGCCATGCCTGGGCCAGGCACTCCCACCTCCTCCTTCCTCTACCTCCCTCCATCCCCTGCACCCACTTCCATCTCCAGGACCTCAGAGTGCAAGAATGACTTGTCTGAAACATGCCCTTCTGTGTTCTCTCCCATCCCCCTTCCTTCAGGGGGAAGCAGGACTAGATGGAGCCAAAGGAGAGAAGGGTGTCCAGGGAGAAAAAGGAGACCGAGGTCCTCTGGGATTACCCGTAAGTACCGTGGACCCAGCAAGCCTGCCTCGAGGAGCCCGGCTGGGGGCACTGACTGGCGTCCGGAGTTCCAGAGTTCAGCATGGTCTTGTTCTCCCACTGGGCAAGATCATGGGCTCTGATTCTCTTCCTGAGGACTCCTCTGGGCCTGGCCTGGCCTCGGTGTGGGCAGATGTGAAGCTGAATAAGACAGGGCCCCCACCCCAAAGCAACTAGCTGAAGAGCCAGAGGTAGCTTGAGAATAGCCTTAGGCCCTACATGTGCCTGACTCAGAGGCAATAAAAGTTTGTCCTTCCCGGGGCCACCCTTGAGAACTTGGGAGCAATGGGACCCGGAGTCTGCCCTATCACTCTTCTATTTCCCCAGAGGGGCCCCAGGAATACCCCTGGTCTCTGCTCTTAAGCACTGGCCACAGGAGCAAGGCTTGTAAAAAGTCAGATTCTCTGGTCCCTACAGGCTAAGGCCACAAAGACCCCAGATCCCTGAGATCTCTGATCTCAGCCTGCCCAGAGCCTCAGGTCAGGGTAGGGGGCTACTCAGAAGGCCCTTCCAGACATGGGGCCTGGACTAGGCAAATCCTGCAATGGGCTGATGGCCTGGTGACCTTGTCCAGGTGAGCACATCCCACCGCACTGGGCTCCATTCTCCCTCACACCCCAGTGAGGATGGCACTCCTTTCGGTTTGTTTTACAAGGGGTGGAAGAGATTTCAGTGATCCATCTAATCCTTTTACTGATGGGCCCAGAAAAGAAAGTGGATCACTGAAAGTCACATATTAAGTTGGTGGCCACACTGGGCCAGAGGTTGCTCCCCCACTGAGGCCACTACCTCACTAGGGGCTCTTTCCAGGTGCTGGGGCGTTCTCTGCCCCAGACACCAGGCCAGTTGCCACCCCAGGAAGCCACAAAGAGCAGAGGAACAATGGGGAGCCCAATTACCCTAGCTTGGCAGGGCTTGAAGGTCTTGTTAATGTAATCACAGCAACCAAAAAGCAAGAGAAAAGACACAACTACGCCCTCATTATTAGTGCATCGAAAGTAGGAACATTTAAGGAGCTGATTTACTTGACAGACTATAGGAAACTGATGACTTGAGCAGATATTTTCCCATGTCTTCAGCTGTTTCTGGAATGATTAAGGACCCTTTACTCAACCACAGATCTCCCCTTGTCCACCTTCATGGCCCCGACAAGCCTAGTGATCATGGAGAATTCAGTCAAAATGCAAATGGCACCCAGACCGAACAGGTAACATCAACAAAGAGAACGCTAGGGGAAAGACAAAGTATCCAGTCTATCTTTAATTTTTCTCCTTTTGATAGAGACATGGATACAGAGAAGTATGTTTGCTAGCTTAGGAAAACAACAAAGCAAGCATATTCATGAATGGCAATTAACATAAACTTCAGAGAGACAATAGGGAGTGGTGAGGGCTGTGGCACCCAGAGACCATATGCCCCTTCTTAGGGAGATCGGCTTCTTCTCAGTTCAGCTGACTGTGTTGTGGTAGAAGAGTGAAGGTCTAATATTTTTAGATCTTCTAATTCTTCAAAGGAAGCTGGACATCTGGCCTTTTATGTGAAATCTCCCTATTTTCTTACATTAAATCAAAATTATTTACAACACAAAATATGTCAGTGGCCCACATAGGGCCTTAAAACCTCCAGTTCATGCCCTATGCTCCAAACTTCTCAAGATAACCCAGTATTAATATGAATAGACAACATTTGTGGCTATTTAGCTAATGGTGTGTTTTTAGGCTTCATTTCACAATTTTATTCCACATACTAGCAGTATGTTTTTCCAGGCATATCCTATTGACTCATTCCCATTTACCCTGCAAAAGTGGTTCTCAACACTGGCTTCACCTTGGAGTCACCTGGAGATTTTCTTAACCTGCCATTTCCCTGGCCTCCCTGTTGGAGACTCAGTTGAACTGGGCTGAGGTGGGACCAGGCATTTGTATTATTTTACATTACACCCCCAAAATTCTGATGTTGCAGCTGGGGTTGAGAACGGCAGCTCACTAGGCTATGAGTCAAGATCGTCCCAGAATTATGTAGGTCCTCAAACTGAGAAGCAAGGCCCTGTTGGATCCCTGACCTCTGTTTCAGTCAGCTGCCCTCGAAGTCCTTTTCTGTAAAAGAGCTCTTGTCTAGGGTAACGTGAATGGATTGAGCTTGTATTGAGATTTGCAATCTGTGAAGGTCCAGAGAAATGTCAGGCATCTTTAGTGTTATCATTTAAGGGCCAACTCCTCCCACCTGGCTGAGGTTGAAGCATCAACCAGGTCTCAAAACCAGGTACCGTAACTCAGTGCCAAGCCTCTCAGTGTCCCCTGTATGGCTTAGTCTCAACAGACCACCCTCAGCCGGTCCCCACCCTCCAAGAAGGCGTGGCTCTCCCCAGGGACACTGGTCATGAGAAGGATGTATGCACTTGCCTAGATTCTAGGCACCTCCTCATGAGTTCACTTTCTGTATCCCTTTCCCTGGAGCAATACCACCCTTTGGGAGAGGGATTTCTGAGAAGGGATATTTGGAGAGCGGGGAGCACTGAGGATCAGAACAGTCATCTGCACTGATCTCCATCTAGCCCGCTCAGCAGTGTCCACACTGCATTCAGTGTCTCCATGTTTTTGTTGGTTTCCATGTGAATACCATTACCTGTCCTCCCAAGCTTACTTCTCCCGTTTTGTTTGATTACCAGCATTTATGTCTGTCCAGAGTCACTGCTTCACTCACCTCTTCCCTCCCCGGTCCCTTTTTCTCCCTCCCATTCCTCCCTTACCCTTCTCTTGGTCAAACTGTTCCCTTCGTCCAGGGAGCTTCAGGTTTGGACGGCAGGCCTGGGCCACCGGTGAGTGTCACGTCTCCATTACTCTTCACCCCACCCCACCCCACCCCTGGCCTGTGATCCCTCTTGTCTGTCCCACTGTGGCCTCATTTTCCCAGTCAGTCATGCCTTATCCCACTACTGACACCAGAAAGGCACCATCTGTGCTCACTTCACAAGTGCTTATTCTGGCCTCTTGACCAAAGATGGCTGGCCTTCATCTAAATTTCCTGCCCATAGCAGGTACCCAGTGTCCTCAAATCTGAGTTTCCACGATGCTGGATGTGGAGTGGGAACCCCGCTCCAGCAGCACAGACTCTTCCTAAATGAATGCTGAGTTCAGGCTGGGAGCCCAGCCCTGGGGATTTGGGCCATGACTCATCCCCATCAAACACAACAGTGTCTGTGTGTGCCCGTCATGCTGTGTTGTCTTCATACTGTGAGTTCTGTCCATCTCCTGTCTGCCCACAGGGGCTTCCTGGTCCTGCGTAGCCACCAGTCTGCTGTGTATGGGGTGGGGATGGCACAGGCGGGTGAGGGCAGACGTAGCATTAGGAGCACATGTGCCAGTCCCAGCCCTGTGTGGGTATATGACAGCCACACCTTTCACTTCCTGCTGCATCTGTCTGTCCATCCCAACAAGGGGATTTTTACAGAGCTAATCAAGGAACACCTGGGTCCCCTTTCTTTGTTTTTCTTGATTCCAAAAAACATACCTTACCTACTCATAACTAGAAAGCATCTAGACTTTTTTTTTTTTTAATATTTTTAATTTTGTCATTTTAGAGGTGAAGGGGTAAGAAGGAGAGGGAGAGAAACACTGATGTGAGAAAAAACATCAACCAGTTGCCTGCCCAACTGGGGACCAAATCCCACAACTCAGGCATGTGTCCTGACAGAGAATTGAACCAGCAACCTTTAGGTTTGTGGAATGATGCCCAACCAACTAAGCCATAAAGGCTGGGCTCCTTCCTTTTTTCTTTTTTCTTTCTACCAGTCCTCCTCCTCAAGCACCCCATGAGGTCCTCGGGGCAGTGGCACTCCCAGATAAAGCTTGACTCTTCCTATGGTGTTGGGATCACTGGCCATGAAAGGCCAGAGGCTGGATGGGAGTCCCCCTTGAGAAGAGCAGTAACCAGCGCTGTGTGTGCCCACCCTCTTCCTGCCAGTGAATCTCAGCTCTGCTGTGACAGAACACTTTTGAGGCCGAAGGTGCTGGGCCTGCCCAGAGTCACGATTCTAAGGAGCTAGCTGAAATGACACTTGGGGAAGAAGAGAAGACTTCCTGGGTTCACTTGTGGAGGGGACATGCATACAGGGTGGAGGGAGACATCATATCCCAATAGCAGCAGGCCTTCCTGGGCCTCTCCCTCTACGTGTTTGTGGAGTTAAAACTATAAATGGAGAATATACCCATTTTGTAAGCATTTTTACAGCTTTGCTCCTCCACCACAGCCTCTCCATCTCTATCCTCCTTGCACCTTGCATGGTTGGAGCTAAGGAGATGACTTGTGGCTAGAATCAGAGAAACAAAACTCCCTTCTTGACTATTTACTCCATTCACGCAGAACAGAGGGGAGCAGGGCAAATTCATATATCCTATCCCTGTGGACCTGAGCGTTCGTTTTTTCATAAAATCCATATCATAATCTTAAGGGAAAAATAATGCTGCCCTGCCAATACTATCAGCTAGTAGGCATCAAATGCAGCTTGAGAGGCAGACACTCGTGGTATCATCCCCATTTTATAGGTGGGAAAACTGACCCTCAAGATAGGCCAAGAAATTTCTGCAATTTCACAGAGTTAAGAGCCTTCCAGTCAGGACCTGAAGCCAGTCAGTGACTCTGGAGTCCTGTTCTGTACCATTACTCTGATCTGGCCTCTTTCATTTTTGTCACATGCCCAAAGCTTTCCTTCCCTTGTAGCTGCCAAGAAAGCGCCAAGAATATCTTTTTGCTCTTTTCCCCCTGTGTAAAGTAACTCAGCATTGCCCCCCTGGTTCCTGCCCTGCCTTTTGAAGCTACACCCAGAGCACTGAGAACAGTACTCGGGCCCGGCCACCCATCCTCCTGCCTGAGCAGGAAACACCAACACTGAGGCTGAGCAATAGGAAGCTCTGACATATAGACTCCATCTAGCCGAGCTGTAATTGGAAACCTGGGGAAGATGTTTAATTAGACCATAGCAAGCCCAGCTCCGTCTCTAAGCAACGCAGCTCCAGTAGCTCCAGCAGCCCCAACTCCCCTAGGCCCTGAGTGAGGAGCGCTGATGACTCGCCCCCCTTCCAGCCGTGCCAGCGGACACGAGGCACACTGATCACTCTCCAGCCCAGCCTGCGCTGCTGGGCCTGGGAGTGGGGACAGACGGTCTGGCCAGAGGCTGAAGGCCAGGCCGGGGCCTGCAGCGGGGGCGGGTGGGGGGTGTTGGCTGAATAACCCTCCCACGCCTGCCTCTGTGTGTACGTCTGCATCGGTCTCTGTGGCATGAAGACCCTCCCGCTGCATGTGGAGCTGTGACAGCAAAGGGGCGCCAGCCCCCGGCCCCCACCCCTGGGATGGTGTCCACTCCCTCCCAAGCGCTTGTGGGAGCAAACTAAGCAACCATTTTCCGACTGTTTTCAGCCTTGGCAAGCTTGGTTGTGAAGTGGAAGGGTTTCCTCCTCAAATCTGGCTCTGAGGCAGGGGAGGCTCTCTCTCTCCAAGGCCCCCAAACCCAAACCCGAACACAGCTCAGCCCAATAACTGCCCTGAATGAGCCTGGCCTCGCCAACCCTGAAAACTGGCCACTGGGCCTTGCTGCTCTCCAGGTGTCTCGCGGGGTTCCCGGGGCTCCCCCAGCACCAGGACTTCACCTCTGCTTCCTTTCACCTCCCCAGGGTACTCCAGGACCAATTGGAGTTCCAGGCCCAGCAGGACCAAAGGGTGAGAGGGTGAGTGAGTGTTGAGTGAGCCGGGAGCCTGAGCGCCCGCCTCAGCCTCAGGTCCGGCCCTGCCGCCTGCAGCCCATACGGTTACCACGTCAGCCCGGCTGCCTCACCCTTACCGTCCCTTCTATGTGGAGCAAGTGCCATCCCTCATCCAGGATGGTTGCTCTGAGGGGTGACACAGCTTCAAAGAAGAAATCACAGCTCTCTTTCTCTTCCTTTTCGTGTTCCATACCTTCATGTTCACACCTCTTTCCTCCCTCATTCTCCTCTCCTGCTTCTGTCTCCAGCCAGGCAGTACCCCCAGGATGCTTCTTGGTCCTTCCAGAGGCCTTTGGGGAATAGGCTGTGCTGGTAGGAGTGGAGGGCCCTCCAAGCTGCCTTCTGGGACAGAGTCCAGAGCAATCACCGCAACCCTCTGCTCTGACCTTGCTTCCTAGAGGGCTGTTGGAGGGAACTGGAGAGGTGTTTCGGGTTGAAAACAGAATAGTGGATGGAAGGTCGTTACTATACTCAGAAGGGCTCATGGGCTTCTTTCTCCTGTTTCAGGGCAGCAAAGGCGACCCTGGGATGACAGGACCAACGGGAGCAGCTGGGCTTCCTGTAAGTTCCATGGGGCCAGAAGTTCCCTTCACCTACCCCTATCCACCACCAGAAACAGTGCCAGAACTGAATACCCAGCCCAGGCTCAGTAGGTTAGAGCATCATCCCAATACACCAAGGTTGTGGCTTTAATCCTAGGTCAGGGCACATACAAGAATCCACCAATGAATGTGTGAATAGGTGGAACAACAAATCCCCTTCTCCATGCCCTCAGACTCAAATCAATAAGCAATTTTTTTTTTTTTTTAAATACCCAGAGCCTACAGCAAAAATCTAGAGCCAGATGAGAATTCTCACTTCTATGGGAGAGGAAGCTAGCATGCCACTGGGCACTGCTCACATGTCCCTGTTGGGGACCCAGGTTCTCAGCCATATGCACTGTCTCAGGGGATATATCAAATATATCAGGAGCCACAGCCCCTGCAGGCCTCTGTTCAATGAAGCGGGGTCTCACAGATGAGCCATGGCCCCTGCCCTTATGGGGAGGGGGTGCCGAATCAAATCCAAATCGCTATCATGCAAGAAGGAGAGAAGCAGCTTTCCCAGGGGATGATTTTCCCATTGCATAGTTTAAAAAAAAAGATAGAAAGAGGAAAAGTTGATTGCCTAAGAGAACATGACTTTTGTTTCCCATCTACTTGAAAGTTATACATCTGGTCACCGGTTCTAGGCTTGGCTGCCAGGGCAGCTTTGCTGTGGCTAAGTTGGCAGCCTGGGCCGGCCTGGGCCTGTGCTCATTCCCCTGGCTGAAGACTTGGAAAGCAGCGTGCACCTCACACGCTGGGTCTGAGGAGCCTTGCAGTCATTTTTGTAGCAAGAGCCCGGCCAGGGAGCCATGTAGACACCTCCACGGCCTGGAGAGTTCTCTACCCAGACTGTGTCACCAGCACCCATCACTCCTCCACTTGATTGATCTTCAAGAACACGGCAGGATGTCTGCCGGCTGCAGAGCAAAAAATCCAGAGCTGCATTCTTGGCTTTACCCGTAATTCGTCATTTGTCCCTAGATTAAGTTCCTTGAGCCCCCTTTTACCCCTTCCGTAAAATGGGGATAATTAAATCTGTCTTTGAAAAATTAGGCATCAGGGAAGAACTTTACGAGCCTGGAAGGAAGGACTGTACAGCCATCCTGTGTTTTCTCATTAAATGTTTCCATTTCTCTGATTTATTGCAGGGTTTACATGGACCACCCGGGGACAAAGGAAACCGGGTGAGTCTGACCCGCTCGCACTTCAGCTCCGGTTACTAATGTCTTCATGATGTGGTGGAATGACCAATTGGGGATTCCTGACCCAACATGGCAAATACAGTTTTTCTTGATAAATCATTGCAAATTAAAAGGCTGTATAGCAAGGGACTTCATCGGCAGCACGCAGGGAGCCTGGGGCCTGATTCTGAAATTGAAGCATGTATTTTTCCTCCTGACAAGGGGAGACTGAATCCCACGGCGGCCATCAGATTAGCATTGCCATTCAGTGACAGGAGTCACGTGCCTGGCTTTCTCCGTGTTGCCCTGATAATGGGCCCCTAAATGATATTTTTAAAGCCATCATTACCGAGTCCTAGCCTCTGAAGCTTTGATTTGCCAGGCGTCCCAGGCCATTGGTGGGAGAGAAAATAAATTCCAGGTCCAAGGACAAGCAGGTAGCCATTGTGAGCAGCCAGGCCCTCCTCAGCCACCATTTCTCTTGGAAAGTCAGCCAGACTCTGCAATGGCTTGAGCCTTCACAGACACCCTGCTCTCCCTTTGGTTTCTGCTGTCTTCACCAGGAGGCGATTATAAAGTGTCCACAGCACCCACAGCCATGTCATGGTATATGACACATGCCATGGTATAGGACATATGACATCCCAGCAAGGACCATTTTATTCCATGGGTCAAGAGATGGCCTCTGGGTTTCTTCCTAGAATGTCTCAACTGCTGCCTTATCCAGCCATTCTTAGAGTATCACACATGCCCCCTTCTTCTAGTGGGCCATATATCCAAGGATCTTAGTGGTAGAAGAGAAGGAGAGGGAGGAACAGATGGAGAAACAGGCCCAGAATGATGATAAAATGTACTGAATTAGCACAGAGTTCAAGGCAAAGCAGGTGGCTCCAGAACGCAAATCTTCCAGCTGATCTCTGAATACGGATAACTGTGATCATGAGCAGAAAGTGCCAGAATCTATACGCTCATATCTAGCATTATTCCAGTCTCTTCAATTTAAAATGTGTTTATGAATTTTCCTTTGTTGAAGCTGGTTAAAAGCATCCACTTGTCCCCTATGCTGCCCATACCAGACTGTCCATGGAAGACCAAGTCCAGAAACCACTGGAATAAACAGACCTGCCTCCAGGAGTGTACCAGTTTTCTAAAGCAGGCTGGGAAGCCCACTTTCATGACTGTGGCATCAAAGAATTTAGGCCACTAAAAAAATTGATCATTCCACCCTCTGGTTGGCATACTAACCTCCTTTCTAATTTATTTCTAAAGTGTTCTGGTTTTCTTGATTACATTCAATTAATACTCTTTAAACCAATTTCTTAAGACTTTTTCAGTTGGCTTGAGGCACTGAGCCATCTGAGGGCTGCAAAACCAGTCCAAATGGTGACTGTCTTGCTTGAGAGGCGGGGGCAGGGCAAGCAGGTGGCCTCCTCACAGATGCAGGGGAGGTGGGAGGCTGGAGGTGCTGATGTGTAAGGATCCAAGGCCAATAAGGCCCCAGGAATGAGTGGGAAAATACTTCTTTGCCACTTCCCCCTTCTAAGGTTGTATACACTTGCCCTCATCCCATATATAAATTAGCAACATGTCACTTAGGAAAGTCCAGAGAACAGTCAAGTTGCATGAACCTTCCTTTGAGCATGGAAAATCACCAGTTGACTTATTCCACAGAGCAGGTTGCAGAATCAAGGGATTCTTTCCTTCCAAGAGATTTGTCCCTCAGGATGTCAGCATGTCCTGGAAGGGTTTCCTCCACACTGCACCTCCTCGTTGAGACCTCTTTATACCACTAGCCTATCAGGACTTTGTGGGGAGATGTGAGGACTTTGAAACAAAGCCTCCAAAAAAAGCAAAGTCTAAGTAGAGTCAGCACTTTGCCATGGACATTTTTTTCCTGATGCCTAGAAGTTTAGAATATGGACACTTTGGTCAAGGTGAGAGGCCGGAAGGGCTTAGATGAGAATTTGGTTACAAGCTTCCTTGTTGCTTGTGAAGGTGAAGCTGGAGATGTTCAAAGCCCCCTGCCCCCACTGGGCATGGAGGGCGGCTCCCAAACTGCAGCACGCATCATGCTGGGGACCCCATCCGAGGGGCCCTGGGGGTGCGCCACAAACCTAAGGTTACTTGGTACAGTGACCCAAGACCTAATTTTAAAACATTGTTCCTCCATGTCCCACCAGACGATAGTCTTGTAGCCTCTTTCCTGATCATTGAAGGAGGAAGGCCCTTGTTTTGGTGGGCAAGGCTCAGAGCCCCAAACAAGCAGTTTCCTGAAGGGACGCACATGCCAGCAAAGGGAATGTTGGGTCCTTGTCACTGAGAACACTCTCCTTGTCCCTTCACAGCCCTGTGAATTTGGCCCAGGAGCCACTTTTAGGATGAAAAAAAAATCTGTCAAATGGTAAACCAGGGTGTGAATTGGGCAATTTGGGCATCAGAAAAAATGGTGTTAAGGTGGAGCTGCCTACAAGCCACAGCCAACTGAAAGGTCTGAGTGCATGTAGTGAGGCCACTGTCCCTTTGCAAGAAGAGCCACCTCGGGGGAGGGGTGCATGTGTGTGCACGTGTGTGCACGTGCGCATATGCGTGTGCACAGGTGACGGTCTTGCCTCCTTTCCAGTCCTTCTTCTACTACCTTTTTTGGCCTGGGCCTGCCTCTTCCTTCCATTACTCCTTCAATATTTATTTCTCCCTGTGTTGTTCACTACACTAGAACAATGCCGTATCCCTCATCCTATCCCTTTCACTCCCCCAGCTTCAGTTTGTTTCCCCTAAAATCGATTGTTGTACATTTATTTATCTTGTTTAAAGAAACCTATGCAGCTTGACTTTATCTGCCCCTTTCCCTGTGCCAGCGAGAATTCTCTCTGTGTCAGGGCCTCCTTGGAAGCAGGGAGGATGTAGGTAAAGCTACTATTCTAATGTCTTCAAAGGGCCCCCAATTTAGAGCTGATTCCTATGCCCTTAGAATGTGATGCCCCGTAATGCAAGTAACTCATCCTGAAAGTCAGGACCAGGCCCACCCTCTGTTACCCACAGGCAAATCCTCCTGGACATGGAACCCCACCCCACCCCACCCCCCTGCCATTTCAGGAGCGTTGCCCACCCTCTGAGCCCAGAAACCTGTGCCCACTTTTACCATGATCTGACTCAAGGAGAATGAGGGCCCACATTCCTGAGAAAGTTGACAGCAGTGGGACTTCCTATGCAAACAGTGAGGCAGCGAGTGGCTTTGCTTATCCACTGTCTGAGGAATATTCATGCCATTACATTGGCAACAAGTGTTGGCATGCTCACTGGTGGGAGTATCTCAGAGCCAATGAAATGCACTTGTGCCTAACAGGCATATACATGTTTCCTGTTAAGTGCATATCATTTTCTAAGTAGGCATTTGCATTTTAGAAAACTCACTTAGAATAATGCATTGGCAATTACAGGGGCCTCAGGAATTAAGAAATTTGCTTCATTTCCAAAGATCCTGGGAAAGATGAAGAACATTCTTATCCTTTGCCTCCCTTTAACATACCCTTAGCCTTCCACTGTGGGAACACAGCAGGCACGACAAGGCTGTACATCCAGTGGCAGCCATCACCCTACATCAGCTAAAAGAAATGATATCATTGCTGTTATCATTATGAAGGCAGCTATCATTTACTGAGCAGTACTATGTGCCAATACTAAGCACTTAATCAACACAAAGACCTCACAACCAAGTTTTAAGGCAAGTGTTACTATCCACATTTTACAGGTGAAGAAACTGAGGCTCAGAGAGGTTAAGTAACTTCCTGAAGTCATGCTGCTAATAATAGGCAGATCCTGCTTTGGCTTTAAGCCTTTGCTCTGATCCATATGCTACCCTCCTTCAAGGCCTTGTGGCCCTGGAGTAACACTACGGGAGCACTAGGCCACCGGCCTTTTGTACAGGGCAGGAGCTCCCAGGGAGACTCCCGGGGCACATTGGCCCCTTTGTAAGGAAACCCAGCCTATGTAAATCCAAACTCAAATTCATCATAAAACATTCTGCACAGCCCTTCTTTAAATAGGCTTCAATTTAGAAAGATGATGTTTCTTGAAGCTTTTCAGAAGGAAATGAATTCCTCGGACCAACTTGTCTATATGTGAATAGCTGCCTGTGGCTTCAGACCAGGATGAACCAGAGACATGTAGAATGAAAGGACCCAGCTGAGAACCAGGGGTCACACATGAGCCCTAGACACACACTCAAACATGCACACACACGTATACACATGCCCAAGCATATACACGCACATTTATTTGTGCACATGCAAACATGCATGCACACACATGCATAAGCATATGGCCACACCTATGCACAACCATGTACATGCATGTGTTCATACATGTGTGTTCACACATATACACACGCACCACCAGACTATAAACAAAATCACCTTGCTCCGTAATAGAACATCAAAGGGATGAAAACCATTTGGGACAAATATAGTCAGACCAAAGTCTTTCAAAAATGGACCCTCAAATAAAAGGAAGTGCGTCCCCTGTTGACCCACTCGGGGCTCAGTATTAACAAAACTGGCCACCAGTATCTTCTGGCGGCGTTTCCCCCCACCTCCAAGCCGCGGTCCCAGGCCTCACTCTCCTCCTGCCCCTGCCCAGCTGCCTTAGCCGGTCCTTAGGCTCTTCCCAGGTGGCAGTGAGTCCCGACCCCAAATCCAACTGGGGAGACACTATCCTAATGAGAGAAGCTGGTTTCCCCCTCTTTATGTATTTATTTATTTATTTTTCTATTTCTAACCTTAACACATGAATGATCCTCAAGTTTTGATGTTGTGTTTTTTTTTCTCGGACTAAACTATTATTCACAGGGGGAAAGGGGGAAGAAAGGCTCTAAAGGGCCTAAAGGGGATAAGGGAGACCAAGGAGCACCTGGATTAGATGCCCCCTGCCCATTGGTATGTTTTTCATTTATCACTCGCCTTGTTCTGTTTTTTTCCTTGAGGTTTTCGAGCTGGAAACAAAGAAGGCAAATAAACTAAGATGAGAACCGAATGACTGCACGGGCTCCAAACTCTGTGCATTTGGCCGGTGAAATGCAGCCCACTGTCGGGTTTGCCGGAAAGTCAGACCCACAGCTGCAAGTCATTCTGGCTAAATCCCTTTCCTTTGAAGCAGAACAATTGATGTGTGGAAGTGCGGAGATCCCAAGGAAAGGGATTTCGGGGAAGGTCTCAGCTCCTCGCTCCAGGATGGCTTGAGAAGCCTGGGGAGCATTTGTGAGCCATGCATTTGCCTTCTTCGTTTTGCAACCACCTCTGTAGCCAGCAGCTCCAGCTGTTGGAATCCTCCCTCGATCAGGATGCAGGACACCCAGGTTAGCATCTCCTGAGGGCCACCTATGCTCCAACTGGGCAAAACAAGGCCAGGAAGGGAGCTTTTAACATGCAGCCTTCCAATGCCCACCAGCCACCCAGCTAAAATTTGCAGACCAAAATCAGAAAACAAACACCCCTCAGGAAGCCTTCCCAAGTGAGCCAATAACATGCTTCATGGCATGTCAGGTGGGCTTCTCAAGTGCCTTCTCAGTCCATCTGAAGGTTCTGAAAATGATGATGCACTAACGTTAAAATCCATCTGTGTACAACATCAATAAAATTTTTTTTAATCCATCTGTGTTTACTCCAGGTGAGCCTGTAAAGGGAGAGGAGGCTGGCTGTACATGTTTCAAAGCTAAACTCTCCCAGAGGCCAAAAAAAGTGTCAAGGTTGAATTTAGAAAATGGGACTCAACTGATGAGGGCCCAACCTCTAGAAGCCTCAAGGGTCCTGCATCCTGGCCAGGGTAGCACTGGGCCTCTCTACTCCACAGTCAGAGCTGGCCAGCCTTGACCTAAATAATCATCGTGGTTGGTTTTGTGAACAGGGACACCGAGGTTTTAAAGGAGAGAAAGGGGAGCCAGGGTTACCAGGGCTGGACGGACTGGATGCCCCGTGCCCATTGGTATGGCATCGCCCTTCCTTGCCTGCATGGCCAGTCTGGGCTTCCCCACATGTGTGGTCCATGCCTGCATGCCTCTCCAGCCGCCCTTCACCTCCGCCTGCTCCATCCATCCCATCTCCACTTCCTGCCTCTTCAAGCTGCAGACGCCAAGGGTCGCCCGGCCTTGGCTGATCCTCAGGGGCTCCCACCACACTCACCTCTTGCATGCAAAGTTGGCCAGATGTTTTCTCAACTTTCTCCTGCAGCTGCTTCCAAAGCACATCACCTTAACGTGAGCTGTCCCTGCCCGCTGGAAGCCAGCATTGACCATACCTGATCCTCCTTTCAAACCTGCTCCTAGACAAATCTGCCACCACAGAGAGAACTAGGGACATGGATTCTCTGGAGAAGTGTTTAGGAACTGTGATTTCTCTTCCTTAACACACTGTAGCTAGTTTGGCACGGTGTTTGAATCAGACATCTGAGTCAGCCACACACCCATTTCTACTCCAGTATCTTACAATTTGGCACAGGACAGATGGGCACCCTCATAAACATGGGGTACACAGAAAAGTTCTAGAACCAAGGCAGAGAAGGAGGCCACCCTGCCTATTCAATCAGACTGGATCTGGGGTTGCTGCCCTGGTAACTCTGCCTGTACTAGTAAATTTTAGACCCTAAAGGGTTTGTCCTTTTTGCTTAAGTCCCAAAAGACATAACAAGACCCTGTCTTGGTTTCCCTTTCTTTCATCTTTACCTGGTTCACCACTGAGAAGTTGGGAAGAGCATGAAAAGGTTGAGAATGTACTTAAGGAAGAGGAGCGAGGAGACGCTTAGGATCCCTGTACCAAGCATGGCCTAGGCTAGGGCAGCAGGTCTGTTCCCACCTGGCCCAGTCTCTGTCTCGGCAGGGACATGCTAGACCTCCGCAGCAATCCTCTCAACTTACTGCCAAAGAAGCAGAAGATGGCACTTGATGCCAAAGCAATCAGCTCAAAAGCTTCCTGACCTCAGTTTCTCCAGGAGGGCTGGAGTTCATGGGGCAATTTTCATACAAGTAATAGTCAGATGGGAGTTCCTGGCCCCCCATCCCACCCTGGGGTCACACAGAAATTATCTTTGAACAGGAGAGAAAACACTGGTTTTGGTTTTTATTTTATTTTATTTTATTTTGATATGCTGTTTGACTCTGAAAGATGACCACAGAGCCCCTTCGGTGAAATTTCTAGGGACTTTTGCAGACCAAGAACAAAGAGAAGAGAGCAAGCCCGCAGAGCGGCATGCCTCCAATCCCTCGCTTCCGAAACCCGTGCCTGCTGCCCGCATGTGCATGTTGGCCTCGCATGTTGCCCCTGAGCCTGCAGCACGCAGCATGCAGCATGCAGCATGCATCGCATCTTCCTCAGCGGGGGGGTTTCCCCTTCCCTCCAAAGCGCTTTGGTGAATCACCCGCCAGGCGTCCCCTCTGTCACATCCCTCCCACAATCTGAGCACCTTGATTTCTGCCAGCTGCAGCCCTGGCCTTCCCGCTCCTCTCTCACACATCACCATTATCCTCACCTGCCCCTCCGCACCCCCTGCCACCATCCATGTGCCAATGGGAACGCCACTGTGGCCAGCGGAGGCTCCTCTCTCTTCCAGAGTCTGTGTGAAATGGCGCACCGTGGTGGGCTGAGGGAGGGGGTATACGGTCTTCATGAAGCTCTGGAATGCTCCACCTCCCCCTGCAGACCCTTCCTCACCCAGACGGGACAGTGAAGTCATGTTTATTTGACCCTTAACGCAAACTAGCATATTTGCCAGTAACATCCTGTGTTGATGTGTCATTTGTCTATTAATTTTGCTGTGGAAGTACACCTATCTTCCCTTTATTTCTCATTGCTATTTCCCCTGTCTCCTGCATTTTGTGATTGTGGGCATGGGGGCAGGGATGCTATTGGTCATGATTTTTTGTACAAGATAACTAGACTTCTTCAGCCCTCTGTGCAGGGCTGGCTGCCTACTGGATGCCAGGTGAGAGGTTTAAGTACCTGTCATGGGTGGACAAAAATGGCCTGGGGCCTAGAGAACTCCCATTCAATCTCCCTGGGGCAGACCACTTGCTCTGGTCCCCCAAAATGCTATGTCCATTTCTTCCTCTGCCCTGAAGCCTAGGATTCCTGAATCTGGGCTGCAATTCTAGTAGACATGGACCAAGAACTTGATCTTTGCCCCCGTTCAGCCTTCCCCTCCTACCTTGTCTCAGAGATTCCTAGATTCCTCCAGGGCGCACCAGAGAGGCAGAACATCAGGGTCAAAGAACACAGGACATCCTGAGGCTACAGGTTCTCTATGGGTGCCAACAGCAAAGGGGACAAATGGCATAGAGTTAACTTCCATCCTGCCACTTCATCTTCTTCCCAAATCCCCAGCAAGCTCCTTGTCACCTTGCTGAAGGTACCTCAGGGCCATGTACATCCCTTTGCACCCCTTCTCCTTCTCATTGACCATCAAATGGGAACTGCCTAGATCTCCTTCCACTGGTAAGAAAGAGAAAAAAGTAAGAGAATGGGAGAACTAGAGAGGGGGTAGGGAGGCTCAACAGTCAGTTCGTATAGCCTCGCCTTCCCCAGGTTTCACAGAGGGGGAAACTGAGGCAGCCAAGTGTGGAACGACTTACCCATGAGCACCCAGTGCAGCCAGAGCAGAGACCAGGCAGTTCTTCCCACAGCATCACGTCGCCTCTGCTCGCTGACCCCTCAGTCTAGGACAGCCCCTCTGGGCTGTGCAATGTAACTTCACGTCACCCAAGCCAATGGGAAATGGATGGACTTGCTTCCTGCATCCTTCCAAGGTCCTGACCTAAAAGAAATAGAAATAGAAAAGAGACAGGCAAGAGCAGGTGGGCCGCATCCCAATCAGGGCCACCGTGTTTGTGGCCCTTGTTGCCCTGTCCTGCCTGTGTGGTGGGCAGTTCTGAAGCGTCTGAGTTGTGTGCTTTCTTTCCTCACTGCAGGGCGAAGATGGCTTACCAGTGCAGGGCTGCTGGAACAAGGTAAGTCTTCCCAGTGGTTTGCTGTGCCCCAGGGCACAGGTGTACTTGGGGCTCTGTTCTCAACAGTGTGATAGGCGCACAGTTGCCATCTTGGGCCTTTCTGCAGATGCGGCAGCAAGACATGGGTCAAAAAAGGCACAATCCCAAAGGCAGGTTGCCTGTTAGACATCCCACGCACTACACATACTTGGAGAACATGAAAAAACGCTTTTGAAAGTATCAGCAAACCCAGCGTATGGAATTTCCATGTAGCCACACTAATGACATCTGTAGGCTTTGTGTGGTTAATTTATACAGTACCTTTCCTCCAAGGAGCTCTAGACCTTGTTTTAAAATTAGTCATCATTTGCTATTCTCATGATCATCTGAGGTCATTTAAGCCATATGATGACATTTATCCAGATGTAAGAAATCTAAAATTCTTAAACTATAAACCCACATGGGTACTATTGCTGCACATAAAGACTGGCCACCGTTCCCTGAGTGTAAGCTGTCGGAGCTATAGGCTTCCACAGATAAGATCTGCACCCCAGAATTTCAAACAACGAGTTTTCATTTATTCACACTTGCCTTGGTATTTTCCATCATCAAAGCCATCTGGCCTCTTGTGCAACTACCCCCATTCAACCACAGCCCCCAAAGCACAGGGCTCCCCAGCCTGCCCAGGGCCATCGGTTTGTTCATCCAAAAGCCCAACATGGTCCCCGGCAAAGGTGACAGTTGCCATGCTGTCCTACCACAGCCTGCCTCCACCCTGCTCCCATCAAAGACTTTTCAGAGCCCTGTACCACGTGCGCTGGAGTTGTTGGTTCATCCCATAACAGGGCTGGAGACCCCAACCTGTCCCAGAGTTTGTGCTCGGCTAAGCCAGTGCTGTCCCAGTGGTAGCAGAGTCATGCCTACAGTGAGAGGAACACACTCCTCTGTGTGACATGCCCAGAACCTCATTAGTTCAGAGCACTGCGTAAAAGTAGTGAAACCACTAAGACCCCAGGCCTTTAGTGGAACACCGTCTCACCCAAGCACCTAACGCACCCCTCACCAGACAAAGGAAAGCTCAGCACGCAAGGCAGATACTGTCCCAAGTACCTGTCCCTCCAGGTATGCCTCATCCTCTGGAAAGTTCCCCTAGACCTAGTTAAAGCTCCACAGAAGCAGGTAAGAGGTGTGTCAAATGACACTCCTTCCCCTCCAAGAGCAAGATTTTTTTCTTCAAGAATGCTGCTGATGGTTGGGGAATGGAGATGGTTGTGCATTGCAGGGGGAAAACAGCCACTCTAAAGCTACAAGATCTTGGAAAAGTAACTACACAGCTTTGTGTGTCTATTGGTTCCCACCATAAATTAAGTCTAGGATGCTCAATAATTCAAATGCCAGGCGCCCAAAGGCAGCACAAGCGGAAAGTGCCCTCTGGTGGCCAGGAAGGGGAGTGACTGGAAGGCGAAATTGGTTTCCCACCCTAGGGGTGCAGTTTGTCAGGAACCGGTCTTCTACCCCAGTTGCCCATCCTGAACTCCCATCCAACCCAAGACAAGATCTATCTACTTTCACACAAGGGAAATAAATGCCCAGAGACCCACTGACACTAACTCTGTGTTTTGTGTTTGTTTTTGTTTTGCAGTGATGCCTCTAACTTGGGATTGGCCTGTGTGTGTGTTTGTACATAGAATATTTATTTTTATACAGTTTTTACTTTTTGAAAATGCCAGAAGTATGATGCATCTTACAGATTATTAAAAAAAAAAAGTAAAAACCTGCATATTTTGTACAGAAAATACCAACTTCTCTTTTGTTTACAAGATGTGTTGTATAAGTCTACAACTCTAATACACTTTCTGTTTCTGATATGGTCGTATGTTTGCATGATATTTGTGCACACTTATTACGTATTGAAATTAATAAATTATTGTGTTCTGGTGCCAAAGGGAGCCCACCAGCACTAAAGTACTGGCTTTTGTGGTGTGAGTCCACAAAAACATGAAGGTCTGTGGTGTTGACCTAACCAGCTGTGCCTAAGAATATTTTAAACTCTTATGGATTTTTGTTATTAAAAAAATGAATAGCAGTTCACGATCCTGAGTAATCATTAAGTTCAATACATTATTTCTTGTGAAAGCAGCAAGTCCCAGAAGCATTTCCGAAGTATCATGTTCTGAAATGTTAAATACAACAAAAGGAGGGAGGGGACCCTGCTACGCAATGTCTACTGTGACATATTCCAAGTTCATTATGGTGTCATTTGAGCACTTAGGGTTCTGTTGTGCTGAACCCCCTCCTCCCTCCTGCAGCCCCCAGACTTTCAAAGGGCTATTTGCTACTACATTTGTCATCTGGGTAGTTTTGTTGTTACCCTCCCTTTGAGCTGCATCACTACTATCATATTGCTATCGGAGGTATCCTTTGCAAGGTCCCTTTCTCAACAGGTGGTCAAAAAGTGTGTCCAATCTACCATTTCAGTCATACAAAGAATGGTCAGCAGTCACAAACCCGGGCCAGATTGCATCAATCTGAAGTGGTTTTGTTTTTTAAGAAGTAGAGGTTTACTGCTGTCTCTTCATAATACCCTGCTTAGTAGAGGTCTCAGGAAACCTATTTTATAAACCAAAGAATTAACTACAGTGTAGCATACCAGTTTATTGTTAGATGCTTTACAACATCAACTGGTGCTTCTAAAGGTCTTGAAAATAACAAACTACTTGAGTAGTTTAAACACTCTCCTCATTTCACTTACATTTTATTTTTTATTTATATATCTTCTTTTTGTAAACTGTACACAGACTGGGTCCACACCCAGTCCCAGGAATGCTGTCTTAGTGAGCTCTGCATCTGAGACCCCCGCCACTTTGCAGGCTGAGGTCTCACTCACAGACTCTTATGTTCATGCTGCCCGAACTCCAGCATCCTTACTCTCAGTATCCACTTGGATATTTTGGAAATAGATGACATCCTCCCCTGAATCTTGGCTTCCTCATTGGAAAGCAGAGCACTGGAACTAGAGCTGACCTCCAAGGTCTTTGAATGGAGTTCATCTGCCCCTCCCCACACAGCAGCTGGAGGGACCCAAGTGCCAGCACCACCTGGCAGAAGTTGCTTTTCCTATGGAAGTACTTTTCAAATAACACCCTGCCAAGGGCCGACCTCTCCATCAGGCTCAGCCTAGGTCCACCGTACCTTCAGGGCCTCAGATGTATTTTAAATATCCTTTCTTTTTTATTCAGAAGAAAAATTTAATATATAACCATGAATCCAAGCAGGGTTAGACTCGCCTTTCCACCATAATGGTCATAAAATAGAATTTCTCTTCTATTCTATGGAGGGAGGAGACCACAGAGGCCCTGACCACATCCCCTGCTCCATTAGACATACTGTCACCCTGACCCTGCCCACTTATGCCATCACTGATGGTACCCACCTCACTACCTGCTTTCGCTTCCCCACCCCATCTGAGATCCTGAGCAATCAGGGTAACCTGGACCCCTGCCTGCTTCCTTATCAGGCACTCATTGGAGTAATCAGAACCCACTGCTGATCTCAAAGGAGAGCCCGACATACACTGGAAAGTTCCAGAAGCTGAGGTTCTGTGTTAGGTGAATGCCCTGGATAAGTTCAGGCCAATGGAACCTCTCTTACTGTGTTTCCGTCTGCTCTTACCCATTTGTTTATTATACCTGAGCTGATGCAGCGAGGGGTTGTGATCCCTCACAATAATATAAATAATAACAGAGATGTGTGCAAAGAAAAGTTGAAAATTCAGATTCAAGGAAAATAACTACAGAGGAGGTGGCAGCAGAGTCACAGATAGTGGGGGGAAAGCCCTTGGCACAGTTTGTTGCAAACTGCCTGGTGCTCACAGAAATAACGAAACCATGTGCCTAGTTTCAGCGCCCACACTGCCCTCCCCAGTGGGGAGCAGTTGGCAGAGGTTTGGCCTCCTTTACGCAAGTGCATGGTCTCCCCAAGCAATCCAGAGCCTTGAGTCTCCTCGGTGAGGACCTCCTCCCATCCCAGGTGCCAGCAGCACACCCCCACCCCCAGGCTTCTCCAGCTTGGATCTTAACTCTGGATCAAATGTGATGCAGGGGGATTGGAAGCAGGGGAACAAATGGTCCAGAAGTTGGCAGAGTAGCTGGAGACTGGCACCCACGCTAGCAGACCAGACCAGATGCTAGGAGGAGGGGCACAGGTACATGGCAGGAGGGAAGGATCAGGGAACGGCCACTTGAGGGCTGGTGGCCAGAGAAGGCTCACGAAGGTTAAGGACACTAAGTCCCTCCTGGGGACTTGCAGTCCCTCCTGTTGAGAACTGCCAGCCCAGAGAGAGAGCAATGCACCCAGCCCTGCCCAGTGGGGCAAGTGACAATCTTGTTGGTGACTGTTCTCTGTGAACTGAGCGTCAGCTGCTGGGAGCACTGGGGCCCTGGAGCCTTCCCTGCCCCTCCACCTGGAGCTATTGGCTGTGACAATGTTATGCATGTAGTTGGCACTGCAAAACTGTGGCATGTGTGTGCTTCATAACTGAACAACAGCAGCCCAAGGGGACCTGGCCACACAGGAGGTGATAGGGTTAGCTCCCCTAGGGCAGGCATGGGGGCAGAGGATGCTTCTCACATTGGTGTCTAGTTGCTGAGTTCATCAGAGACTGAGCACTGCAGGCCTAACCACTTCGCTACACAAATGTTAGGGACACGTACTGCCATGGTTCATTCATCTGGCCTCCCTCATCTCAGGCTCTCTGCACCCCTCCCCATCACCAGCCCGCACACCACAGGTTTGGCCTGACCCCTCCCCTGCACCTGGACACATTTTCAGGCAACTTGAGACCTCAAATACTCAAGACTCCAAACCCCTGAAAAGGAAGCAGAGGACAGGCCGCTGGTGCGTGGATCAGAAAGGCGAGAAGACATGCAGAGAAGGAGACAGGACCAGGGGAACCACCGCTCATTTCTCCAAGGACAATTCTCAAGCGTGGGGCTCCCTTGAAGCAGCCCGCTCCTTACCCCGGTGAAGGGAAAGGGAAGGAAGCTGGGTTTTATACACTAAGGCAGAATTCTTCACACCAAGGGCCCTCTGGTTTCTAGAAAAGCCCTACCCCTGAAGAATAGCCAAGCTCTGTTGACATAGGGTAGAACCGAGCCAGGGACAAGGCTTCAGCACTATCCCAGCCTTCCCCTGGGGCTTCCAGGGTCTAGGCACTGACCCTTACATGCCTCCTCTGCTTCCCCAGCCCCCCTACACACACACACACACACACACACACACACAGGAGAGAACCCAGTTGGCCCAGAAGGGATTACAAAACAGAGAGGGAGGAGCTGGCTGACACAGAGGGGGTCCCCTCCCTTGCCTCACCCTCCTTTCCCTGATAGAACTTTCCAGTGAGCATGCTCCCAGGCCACACTTGCTCCTCGAATCAGGGGGTAGCAACTGGACTTGTGTTGGAAGAAAGGGGGCAGAGAGGACAGGTCCAAACTGGGAGGCAAGGTCAGCCAGATCTGCGGGATCGCCCAGCCCAGGAGGCACCCACGGGCTCCATCTTAAACATCCCCTTCTTTATACCTCCTCAAGGGCCAGAGTCCATGGTTAGTTGCCAAGAAGTGAAGTCAGACAGCCCGGAGCCTTGGGGAAAGCACCTTGCCCTGGCGGAGGGAGAAGACGGAGATGCCCCTACACAGAGGGTCGCTGGCCGAACCTTTCCTGGGGACCTGGCTTGAGGGGGTGATCAGAGGATGACCACAGGAGAGCATGGCCATCCGCCTGCCCTTTCCAAGAGCCAGAGCCCAGCCAGAAGAGCAGGGTCTGCGCAGTCATCTCCAGTTCTCTGCTGGGGTATCGGCCGTGCCCTGCAGCTGGCCCTCTGCTGTTGCTGCAGTTTCCACAGCGCTGGGGCGCCCCTTTCTCCTGGAGAATTGAATTTCTTTGAGCAAACTCACTGCAGAAGGGGCTGCCAGCCTGTCACATTCTGATCTTGGAAAGTCTCCCCAGGAGGCTGAGCCAGAGACCTACTGCCTTTCCCAATCCCTTCAACGGATTTCCTTTAACTCCCTTTTGGTGCCACCAGCAACACTTTGACTTCCTGGGTTTCTTTCAAATATCAGAAGCTGCTGAGTGTGCCAAGAGAACACTTGTCTGTGAGAGGAAGACATAACATTGTAGAGGAAAGAAGCCCACACCTGGGTGAGGAGGATGGACCCTGGGCTGGTCCTTAGAGCCGAGGGACTCATGAACCCAGCCTGGTGCCCTGAGATGTCCGAGCCAGCACTGAGCTGACGAGGAAGAAGATGGGCAGTAGTCTTGGTGTTTTCAAGAGGATCTGGAGTAAGCCGTCTTTCTTTAGCAAGATGGTTAAAGGGACAAAGGGACAGTGCCTAGAAATTAGCTGCCCATTGCCTTCCTTCTCCCATGGTTGCCATAGGCAGACCACCCAGCTGCCTGCTTCTCCCACAGGGTGGCCTATTCTCTCACTCAGTCCAGGATACTTTGCAAATGAAGGAGGGCACTATTTATAGACCACAGATGTCAACCTGGCCAACCAGGAGGTGGGATCACGCTAGCTATGACCCAACACACCAGCCCCAGCTAAGACCAGAACTCGAATGACACCCGCATCGAACAGGAAGGTGGGTCAGAAGAGGCAGAAACACAGGCAGTGAGTGTTCAAAGGAAAGCTAGGTATTCTTGAACGAGCTGACAGCTCAGAGAAATTCTTCTCTAAGACAATCCCAAGTAGGAGAGGCTGGACCACCGGGGCCCACATTCTGACTTTAACTTCCTAACATCTTTTCTCAGCCCTGTAGGTTACAGAAAATGCATTAGAACAAATTTATTGTTTTTCCCATCATTGTGTCTGGTTCCAAAATCTTGTCAGTCACAGTTTCACCTTCATGGGCAACTCCTCCTCTTTCCCTCTTTGGACATGTATTGTAAGTAAGAAATAGCAGCCTCTTTCCCTGAGTAGGAGTAGCTCCTCCAGGATTGAGGACAAATGGCATGAGTCCGTCTCAGCCCCCTATGGGGTGAACGGCACATGTGCACAACTGAGTGCGACAAAAGGAGCTAATGGATCCAGATGACGACCCAGACATGACGTGGGGTTCATTGGGTACCACTGGGCTTTTTACAGCCCAGTTCATCAGCTGTCCAACTCCCCTCACCAGCCCTGGGGCACAGGAGAAATAAAAAACCTTCTGTGGTGCTCGCATTGGCAGCACATATACTAAAATTGGAACAATACAGAGAAGATTAGCATGGCCCCTGCACAAGGATGACACGCAAATTCGTGAAGCGTTCCATATTTAGAAGAAAAAAAAACCCTGTGACTTGACACACAAGTGAATGGGTTCGAGCACTTTCAATGACTCACAGGATCCTGGACATTTGTATACAGTCAAATGGTTTTCATCACCTGGCAGCAAGCCACCTACTCTGAACCAACAACCATGGAGGAAGACAGATCCACCACAACCATCTTGTAGGAGAGGACACGGCCAATCCCTGGACTTGGGTCCCTATAAGAAATGCAGCGAAAGCGCCTGCTAAGAGACATTTTTCTTGCACTCCACTCATTCCAAAGACAAAGTATTTTCTTGCAAACGTTGGCCAGAATAAATGTTCCCACAGTGCCCACAGCCAGTGGGAAAGCCCTCCCTACCTGGAGGAAGGAGGTCTGTCTGCTAATTGGGGTTCCCCTCCCCCATGAGCTGCCTAGGGCCAGGCTTTTCCCATGCTGAGCCCAAATTTCCTCCTCCCTGCCCCACCAGCGATGGGAGAACACCTCTGTGAAATGACTGGGCACAGCGGAGAGCTGTGCAAAAGTTGGACAATGGGAGGGTTTGTGTTCACTGCCCTGAAAAAAAACACCTTGCTTTTTCTTAGCCAAACCTCAATTCACTGGAATAACTTGAAAATGATTCATTAAAATGTCTGGCAAAATCAGGTTCCAAGGAGGCTCTCTTGTGTCCACATAGAGGGCCCGGTTGACAAACACTGTGGACGCTGAATAATGAAACAGAAATGGTGGCTGACCTGGAGTGGAAAACACAGATGGATGAAGACTGCCCTGGGAAGTTGCTTTTTAAAACCAAATCCCATAAACATTCACAGGGGCTTTTTTCCTCTTCCCTAAAACAGAAAAATCAACAATTTTTAAAATCTTGCTTTAAAAATTCCAGTTACCCATATTCCTGATTGAATGAGGATTTTCCCCTCCATTTTGGCTCCAACATAAGGGGCTTTGGGGGTTTTTTGTTTGTTTGATTTTTGTTTTTTTGACACTGGGCCTGCCTCCAACTCCCCAGCATCCTCTGCCTTCTTTACATAGCCCATTTGTGCCCTCTTGGTCATGTGGGCAAGACCCACATGGTCAATCTTCACCTTAAGTTTAATGCTCATTATGTTAGTTTTTCAGCAGAAAAAGTTTTTTTTCATTGTGTCAGGCAGGAAACTTCAGTGCAGTTCATTGAGGTTTAAGTATTTTTTTAAAGTCAATCAGAGCCTAATTCTCAGAGTTGACTAAGGAAAGTAAACAGCTTAGCTGATTGTATGGATTAGGTAGTAGGAAAAGGTTTTCCAGAGTAATCCTTAAGTGATAAAAGTACTACTTAATTACTTTTTCTTTGTAATAATTATGTTTGGTTATTGTTGATATTGTTGACCTGTTGATACTGCAGGCAATGAGTCTTTACATGGAAGAAAACATTTGCCTGCATATAGATTGCTAATGGCGCAAGTTTTTCTCTCATTTCTATTTTAATGTTATGCAAGATGTCTTCTTTTTACTGTTGTATTTTTCCTATGACTTTTAAAAAGTTATTTCCCTTGAGCTTTCCTTTGGTTCAAAAGTGCCTCCCGTGAAGGCAACCTGGTGCTAAGCCCCGCCCTCACCCCAGGTGTCCCCAACAGTATGCATGGCTATCCCATCCTGACCCCTCTGAACCCTTTTCACCCCAGTTCATTTACCAAAAAGAGGTCATTTTTTCAACACAGGATCTGTCCTGGGCTGCAGGTCAGTCATTGGTGTCCAGAAGGCCTTAGTTTTCCATCGCTCTCTACCCCAAGCAGGTGGGGAGAGCTGGGAAGGTGTCTACCATCTTGCTACTTTAGCACTTGACCAAATGGTTCCCAAAGCCTCTTAGAAGTCTCTGACCTCTAGCCAGCAGCCCAGGTGGTCTTCCTGGCCACTGCTTTTCCCAGCTCAGCCCCCTTTCCCTTTTGGCATGCCCTGAGAATCTCTCACCTCCTTATCTTGCCTCTGCCCTAGTTCTATTTTTTATTTATTTTCCAATCCTCTCTTCATTTACTTCTCACCTTCAGACTACTCGGCTTCCTCCTCTGTCCTTATCCCCGTTTCTCAGTTCAGTCCACTGAGCACCCTTATATCTCACCTCCCCAAAATGAGTCCCCTGGGGAGAAAGATCTGCATACTTGTCAACTGATGTGATAGTGTAGTTTTCCTACCAAACACTCCTGGCGACTTGCATTTAAATAGTCTTAGACAAGATGTATCATTTATCTTATTATCTTCCCCACAAGAAGGGAGCTACACACTTGTATTTTAGCTTCTATTCTAAGTCTGGTAAGATACTGTTATTAAGACCTACTGATGAAGAAATGCTTTGTTTACTTTGTGTTTTGCTTCCAGGGTCATAAGCAAGTCTCTATAGAGGGTTTCCTACTGGTTTTAAGTTCAGTACTTACAGCAGACTTTTTAGTACTGACCTATGAAATGCCACATCTCCGAGGAAGGCAGAAGCTATATGCAAAGACTATCTTTACAATGAAAGGGTAAGACTAGGTGTAATATTTTGTGATTCTAAAATTCAATAACATTTTTGTTGACTTTGGTAGATCAATTGCACTTTTCCTTATGTCTGTCAGGGATTGGTGTATTTTGTTTTTTAACCACACAGGTATCTATTTGTTTCTAATTTAAAGATATGTTCTGGCTCAGGCCTGAGTTGAACCCCTTCCCCCACCAAACCTGGATAGAGAGTTGCAGTGAACAAGGAAAAGCTGAAATTCCCTGTGCGGTGTTTTCCTTTTCTTTAGAAATCTGCTTGGTTTTATTCTGTTCACGGCTCATTGGAATGTGGATGAGATGTCTAACAAACAGGTCATGAGACCTTCAGAGAAACATAATGCCAGATATTTGTGGTATAAAATATTTTTCCTATAAACCAACTCTTTGGCCCTGGCAGGGTGGCTCAGTTTGTTGGAGCATCATCTCATACACCAAAAGGTTGCAAGTTCAATTCCTGGTCAGGGCACAAACCTAGGTTGCAGGTTCGATTCTTGGTCGGAGTGTGTATGGAAGGAAGGCAACCAATCAATGTTTCTCACATCAACGTTTCTCTCTCTCTCTCCCTCTCTTTCTCTCTCTCTCTCCCACTCCTCCTCTCTCTAAAATTAATAAGTTAATAAATATATCCTTAGGTGAGAGTTTAAAAAATAAATAAACCAACAGTTTGATTTATAACTGTCAAAATTGAAGCAAGCCAGTTCCATGGACATCCAAGACCCCCCATGGAAGACACCCAATTATTTCCCATGAATGAACACAGATCTGCAGGGCTGCTGTCACTGTGGCCTTTAGAGTTCAGCGTATGTGCTCTGCAATGAGCAACTGTAAGCATGTAATTATCTGAGTGGTTCTGTTGCTGTCATATGGCCAAAGGGTTTATGAGGACTGCATTTAAGAGGAGATCAACGCCTGTTTTATGTGCTACTGAAAGGCATTACTGCAGGTTCGTGCAGGAGGAAGTGCTGTCTCTAGGAATATGATTATGCGTGAACCATATAAAAACATGTGTCATGCAAACCCTCACCAAGTCAGAGCAGAGGCAGAAGAGAACAACATTCCGCTATACCAACAGGCTGAGAAATATGCTATTATCTGCCACACAAACTCAGAGGAACTGGCTGGTTCCCTACTGTCCCCTGGTTCAAACACTAACCTAATCATAAACTGAGATGTCCCCACTTTGAAAGGGGGCCCTGGAGGAAGTCTGGTGTCTCCAGTTAAAGCTTTCTTTTCTGACATAGCCACTCAGGCAAGCTTGCCTCACCAAGTCCTGAGGCCCTCACATCAGTTCTTCAAAATGGATGTGGTTCTGTCCCGCAGTGCCCACAGCTTTCACCTTGGCCACACCGACTGCTGGCCCTGGGACGGAAACACCTTCCAGGAGCACCTGGAGACCTGGGGCCTCTTGAGCTTGTACTTCTAAGAGCATGATTGCCGTTGTGGGCTTCCCAAGGTCCTACCCTCAACCTTGGTCTCTCACTACTGAGCCCAGGGATCTCTACTGGGCAGAATCTCTGTGCCTCATATGGCTTTTCTCCGACCACCCCTCCGTTACACCAGATGCCACCAAGCACTATGGCCTCTTCCATTAATGATATCAAGATGGGCTTCAAAGCATTTTAATGGCTCCAGAAGTTTGAGAGCTTCCTTTATAAGAAAGATTATAGGATTTCATACCATATTTCAGTGATTCAGTAATAAGGTACCTGACTCCCTTATCCCAACACTCCCTTTCTGCCTGACCGTACTTTGCAAACTTCCGTGGCAATTCCAGGCTGATCTTTCCAGCCAGTTTATTGAAGCAATTGGGTTTTATGCATATGTTAACGTTACATTTTCATTTAAGCTTTCGTTTCTTGGTATTTTGTGCATTTGGTGTACAATGTTTAAATGCACAGTATTTTATTTCCGTGATGAGTTTGATCATGGAAGTTTCTCTTGCTTTTCACAGCCTTCATATAGTTTCAGAGTGTTTAAATCTTACACTCCCATTTTATATATGTTGTGCTGTTGCTAACTTTATATACGTAAATAGATTTTGACATAAGTTGGTATTTTAAGTACTATCTCTTTCATTGTGATCATTATCACTATTATTCTATTATCTTTCTTAATTGTAAATATTTTTGGTGCACTCAATTTATTTTTCTAAATCACTTTTGATATTTTGGAAGTATGTTAGTTACTTATGTAAACATAGGAAAGTGCTCAGCTTAAGCAGTGAGCAAGCTCTTTGATAGATATTAACATTAAAAGATTGGTCCTTTTAAATGTTACCTGTATTTTCTTCACATTATCAGGTGCTATTTCAACAAAACCTGTTTCTCTGCTGGATTATTCTGTACTTCCCACTTCTGCCTTTGATTTCTAATTAACCATGATTCAATTTGCCAATGCCTGAACATACCAGGTGAAAGATAGCTTCTTTCCCTTGATTAGTAGGGTCTTGTTTCATTTCAGTAACTTCCAAGCTAAAAGTGAACCCCAGGGAAAACATCCGAGGTTGTTGGGGTTTGCCTGAGGACTGACCAGACAGCTTCACAAGGGGCAAGTGTTTTTGAAGCAGAGAGCAGAGCCCCCTAGCTAACCCATACCCACATCTGTTTGAAACTTCGTGTCTCCCACTTCCACAAATCAAGATAGCCTGCAACCTGGAATTCTGCACAACTCCATCCCAGCCAGTGTGACTCCAGGGTAAGGGCCCTGCATGGGGGTCAGAAGATACAGGTTCCAGTCTCAGTTCTGCTACTGGTGCACTAAATGACAACACTTTCTGGGCCTTGGCACTATGAAGGGTAATGCCAGGTATTCTTTACAATAGGAATATTCTTTATCAATGTAGCTGAACCGATCAGCCTATTCCTGAAAACATAGCTTTGCTATTCCCAAATGGGGAGACTTTTAGCAAATGAATACAACTGCTTTTTAAGTAAAAGGACCTGCTGTCTGGAAACCCACAAGGGCCGATGGCCTGAACCACAGCAGTGGAATAGGTATCCTAAGGATCAAAGGTGAGCTCCAGAGAGTGGTGTGGAAAGATTAATTACTAATTATACTAAACCAGGGCTCTTTAGCAGAGGCCATCAAGCTAAAAAGATGAAAGAGTAACTGGTTCAATTAGCAAAATGGTTAGGCAACAGTTAGTCTAATGCACTTTGACTTATAAGGAAAAAAGTAACCAGAAAACTCAGCCGAAACTCAAGTCCTTACTGTCCATGTTGTCCTAGAGTTTTATATGCAATTTTGTACTTAATATCTATGGTGTAAATACTTTCCAATGTAAATAATGTAAATATGAATTATATATTTTGTTTCTCTCTTTTCTAAAATGGAAATTGATCTAAGTAATAAATTACAAATCATCTACATCTTGGTTTTGGGACTATTTTTTTAAAGAAATTATATACCTTTACTTTAATATCTTTCAGAAGGGAAAGAGAGTTTCCTGATTAAAGGGAGCCTTCATTCCTAACTAATGGAAGTAAGATGGTACCATATAAAGAGAAAAAGATTAGAGGTCAGGGGAGTGGGTTTTAACTCTGTCTCTCTTTTCATTAACAGATGTGGGACTGACTAAGTCACTTAACCTCTTGGCGCTTCATCTAAAAATGAAAACAGCTGTCACAGTTGTTTTAAAATCCCAAAGATAACAGATGCAAAATGTTTTAAAAGCTAAAAAAAAAAAAAAAAAAAAACTGTACTCAAAGGCCTGGAATTACTTAATCTTAATTTTCTTTCTGTCATTTGGTTGGAGGATGGACATTATTATATGTAAGGGAGATTATATTTTGCTTGAAGAAATTGAGTGTGAATTAACCTTTCCTGTGGGTATGTATAAGACCAACATAATCATCATCATAATTATTTTATTGTCTTTAAGAACATTTAGGGAAGAAATACATTTCAAAAATTTTAACAAATTACTCAAACTTTGAATATGTTCTTGGTTAGATACCAAAAGTTCCTCATTGGTATCTAAAATCCTACAAAGAAAACTTTTACAAAGACAAAAATAGAATCAAATGACCTGAAACTGGCAATTCATCTAACATGGGCAGAAACCCCAAGGGATGTCCCATGCAGACACTACTGTGGAGCCAAGAAAATCTTACGTATAACTTCATCGCACTGAGAAGTGCCAGCATATCCCTTGTGGATGACCAAACTGAAGTTACATAATTCAAAAGAGAGCCATGATGAATAGCAAATTGCTTCCCACTTCAACAGACCAAAAGGCTTGACCTGCTTCCCTCCATGTCAAAGTAATCTGTACCCCTGTCATCTGGTATAGAAGAGACTGAGGATTTTTGTGATTCACCCAATGTCAGTCAGCATAATGTTTCCTCCAGCTCAAGAGAAAAACAGGTAGGGCAAATGGGAGGGCCCTTTACCCACAGGCCTTGCTCTGGAGCTGTGGTCCCTCCCTCTCTTCCTGCTGTTCATGATGTTGCAGATGGAGGGCAGGGGAAAGGGAACTTGCTGTGTTCATCTTTCAGCCACCTATGGCCTCTGTCTTCAGATTAAGACATCAGAAATACAGTCATTGTGCCCTGGCCGGTGTGGCTCAGTTGGCTGGAGCATCATCCCATAAACCAAAAGAAGTCACACATGGGTTTGATTCCCAGTCAGGGCACATGCCTGGGTTGCAGGTTGCGTCTCTAGTCAAGACACCTGAGGAGGCAACTGACTGATCTTTCTCTTTCCTCTTCCTCTCTTTCCCTCTCCTCAGATCAGTGTGCATTTCCTCAGGTGAGGATTTTTTTTTTTTTAAGTACAGTCATTACGTTGTACAGTTTGGAGTCTGAGTTGGGGTGTATAGAGCAAGAGGACAGCAGACTTTTTGGGCACCTTTGACAGTCCAATATTGAGTCACTATTGGCCATGACAGTATGTCAACTGTTATGTAAAGACCGAGGTAATAGGCCCTTGCCAGGTAGCTCAGGTGGTTGGGGCATCCTCCCATACACCAAAAAGTTCCTGATCAGGGCACATACCTAGGATGCCAATTCCATCCTCAGTCTGGGGGCCAATGGGAGGCAACTGATGGCTGTTTCTCTCTCATATCAATGTTTCCCTCTCTCCCTCTGCCTCTCTAAAATCAATAGAAATAAATTCTTGTGTGAAGATGGCAGTTTTTTAATTTAAAAAAAAATGACTGAAGTAATGGGGTGTAGTGGTATTGTCCCTTAAGAGTGGTCCAGAATACCCAAAACCACAAGCCTGGATGGACACTTGGATAAGGACTCCATCTGGACACCAATATGAGTGGGACCTCCGCCCTTCCTGGGCAAAAGAAGAACTCAGAGCTCTGACCACCCAGTGCTCGAGCTTGGCTGTAGCCCGGGGCACTCTCAGAGGCCTGCCAGACTTCCACTCCACAGGACACACACTGGGTGGCTTGAGATCCACACTCACCCCTCCATCTGCCGACCCACCAGTGACCGAACTTCACACCCCACATGCACTCTGCTCACTTCTATCAAGTAAGGCCCTCCTGTCTGTGTGAAACCTGCATGTGACTCTATTGGCTTATTGAGGAGGTCTCCCCTAATAAGCCTGGCATTGCGGAAAGACACAAACCTGTGCGAGTGACTCCTTTCCAGGTTGCTCCCTTGCTCGTGACAGGGGCACCTCTAAAAATCGAGGCTTCTACCTCTCCACCTTTTCTGAAGAAAGGGCAGATTTGCAAACCAGGAAATGTGGGTTTCTGGTCTGCGTCTACCACGAAATGTGACCACCAGCTGTTCCCACTCCGAAATGCTAGCACTGGGGTGAAGCGTATCAAGTACCTCTCCTGTTTTCTGTTTCCTGACGTTTTCTTTCCCACTGTCCTCTCCCACCTCCCACCAACATCTATCAGCTCCTTAATGCAAAACTGGTTAAACAGGTAAGTCCTTTAGCTTCGTAGTTCTGTGATTTTGACTTAATAAACCCAATAATGCCAAAAACAGCATACAAAAAAATAAATAAAGCTTTCAGCTGTATTTTGTTTCAAATGACTGATGTTTAAAAGTTCCAGTGAAGAAATCTCTAGGGAGATGATCTGCAGAACAAACCGCAGAAAGGAAATAGCGGTTGAACTTTTTCACAAGCAAGCAAGCTACAGAGGGATTTTGTGTTAAAAGGTAATAGTCAGAAAAAGGTAAAATCATGAGTCTCGTATAGATATAAAAATGAAGACATTTTAAATATTTTATTTGACTCATGATGAGGGAACCAGACAGATGTTTTAACTAGTCCCGGAAAAAAGTCAAGAAAGCACAAATTTATATGGAGTGAAGGAACGTTGAAAGAATTGCAAATAAAACCAAGTCAGTAATAACTATTGCACAGTACAGAATTTACATACCTACCACTTACCTACAACTTACAAAGCATTGTAAAATAGCTCAAAGACAACAAACAGATCTAGAATCTGACAGCCCAGAAGGATATGGTATAGATGAGGCATAGCTTTCCATTAAAACACAAGAATACCATGCACATGGACAACAAGTGAGATTGACTGTGTGGGGGAGTGAGTGGATGGGGAAGGGGACAGAGGGTAGGAAAAAGGGATGGATGTAATACAACAACAATAAAATTTAATTAAAACACACACACAAATGAGAACATATGCTACAATTGTAAAGCAATGCTCTGCTTTATTTAATTCCCAGACCTATCCCATGGACATTAAAGCCCATCATCATTTTCAACTCATACATTATGCTAGTAAATGTGTAATCAGGAAAACCCTTGAGTAGATATTGATGGAGCCCTGCATCTGAGTATTAACCTTCTGACCCCTATGAGCCTGTGCCCTTCCCCTCTCTCTGTTCACTATCTCTCCACCCACCCCCACCCCCCATTTTGCTTGGGGCTAAGAACTCTCAGCATAAATAACTAACTCTGCATAGCTTATCAAAAGCAGATGTAGTGAAGGATGTTGACCCTGGATCTCATAACACTCATCACAGGATGAGCAATAAATCTCTACAATTATATGGCTAGAGCCTTTCCTCTGAATTAAAGACCCCTGACCCTTCACATTTGTGACTGTTAACTGAGAAGGACCTCTTTGCTACTGGCCCTTTAATTTAATGTGCTGACAGTTAAGATGCTCTTAGAATAATGAATTGTAGCCTCTCTCCCTCTCTCTTTTTTTTTTTGACCTCATTGAGCCCTGTTCAATAGTACTTAATGCATATCACCCACCTGGCCTTTTTAATGCTAAAAAATTCACAGAATCTTAGTTATGGAGACATGAACTGTGCTCCTCCCCATTCTTCTGGTATTAATTTAATTAATGTGGCCACTGTATTCCTGCCACTGGTGAACAGTGGCTTCCTTAGGATTGCTAAATCATTTCAAGTTTAAGTAATAAATCAGAATATTAATTCAAGATGTGTCTGTGGCACTAACAAGTGTTGTGGCCTTCATTAGCCCTTCAACTCCCAGGGCTTCTACTTTTTTTTTTTTTTTTTTTTTTTTATTGTTGTTGTATTACATTCATCCCCTTTTTGCTTCCCTCTGTCCCCCTCTACTTTTTTACTTGAAATAAATTCATTGAACTCTGAATCTCCTCTAATATGGCCTATAGTGATAACTGGAGATACATCATGACCAGTGATATTTTCTGTATGATTTGACCACAGTTGCTGTTGACAGTGATAGGTGTGATTGAAAAAAGGCAGGGTACAACCTCTCAGAGAATTGGGAAGAGAGTGGTTGGGATAGCCCCAACACATAGAGATCACTTTTCCAGCTCATGTTCTATTTGAAAGAGCAGTAAATTTCTCAAAATGAGCTACTAAATACTATCTCTATGGATTCTGAGTTTGAACAGGCCTTTAGGAGTTTGGGTACTAGATATTCCAAAAATAGATTGTTTATCTCCCTAGCTTTTTAAGAGTAAGGTTGGGTTATGCGGAGTTAAACACACCCTTGTTCAGTCCCTCAACCTCCAAGTTCTGACCAGCAACATTGGATATAAGACTACAACGTAATGGAGGGAGATTCAATCAAAACACTGACCTGCACTCTTCAAAAATATCAATGTCACATAAGACAAAGAAAGACTGAGAAGCTGATTCAGATTAATGAAAAGTAAAAATTAACCCTGACTGGTGGCACAGTGGATTGGCACCAGCCTGCGAACCCAAAGGTTGCTGGTTTGATTCTCCAGTCAGGGCACGTAATCAGGTTGCAAGCCAGGTCTCCAGCCAGGTCCGTAGCTAGAGGCAGGTGAAAGGCAACCGTATATTGATGTTTTTCTCCCTCTCTGCCTCTCTCTCTTCCCCTCTCTCTAAAAATAATAAATAAATAAAATCTTTTAAAATAAATAAATAAATATTAAAGAGGCATAAAAACAAAATGGATCCTGGCCCAGAAAGAAAAATGCTATAAATTTCACTATAGGGCAATTGGAAATACTTGAATATTGTCTGAGCATTAGATAGTAGTATTGTAACAAGCTAAATTTCCCAATTTTATAATATTATGATTGTATAAAGACTATTCTTGCCCTTAAAAAATATATACCAAAGGAATTCTGGTCAAGATGGATGTGTAGGTAAATGCAGCTCCACATACAACCACAGCAAAATTACAGCTAAACTATAGAACAAATATCACTCAGAACTGTCAGGAAATTGAGCTGTATGGAAGTCCAGCAACTAAGGAATTAAACAACATTCATTCAGATGGGTCGGGGGACAGGGGGGCAGAGATGTGGGCAGAGATGTGGAAATGCAGAAATGACTACTCTCAAACCCACATGTGGTGGATATAAAACAGATGACTACTTTGGGAGTGAGGGTTCCCAGCCCCACATCACACCACCTATCCCAGAGTTCCAGTGCCAGAAAGATAAGTCCACATAACTTCTGGCTGTAAAAACCAGTATGGGTTGGGTTGGTGGAAGAAACTGGGATTCTCAGTCCTCTCCTCTTAAAGGGCCTCGCACCACACATGGACTTACTCAGACTCACGACCTCTGGGCTCTGACACTGCGGCAGCACCTTGAAGGTCATCAGTGGCATATGGGAAGTAATTGAAGAGTCTGGCATCAGGGTGAGAGCTGGGCAATAGGTTCCTCCCAAACAGGTCTGCAGACAATAGCCATTGTACCTTTTCTGAGTCCTCCCACACACAGAGCCACAGTGTGGGGCAGCACTGTATCTGAATCTTCATCATCCCAACTCACAAAGTAAGCCCAGCCCTGATGATTACCTAAGAGTCTGCCCCATCCAACTTATGGGCCCACCCAAGCTGGTAACAGTAGCTTTCCCACGTGAAAAGCTGGGCTAGGTGCAGGCTTTAGGTCTTCCTAAATATAAGCAAACAAGTAACAGTTGAGTCCAGCCTCCACACCTGTCACAGATTGGCCCCAGGCCCGGCACTAGGAGCAACCATTGGCAGATTGCTTTATACCTTATGCCAATGGGCCTCAAACAGAACACAGTTGGAGGCTGACCTTGACCTGCACCATCCTGGAAATCCCAGTGAGTACTTCAACGGCATAAAAAGGACCCAAGCAGAAAGGAAGTTTACACTAGTGAAATAATGAACATTTTACAGAGAATCAACAGTGAAGTGGATGAAATTGAGACTCAAATCAATGATTTGGAACCCAAGGAAGAAAAAAAAATTCAATCAGAACAGCAAGAAGGAAAAAGAACCTAAGAAAAAAAGGATAGGATAAGGAGCCTCTGGGACAACTTCAAGAGAGCCAACATTCACATCATAGGGGTGCCAGAAGGAGAAGAAAAAGAACAAGAAATTGAAAACTTATTTGAAAAAAAATAATGAAAGAAAACTACCCTAATTTGGTGAAGAAAATAGGCATAAAAATCCAGGAATTACAGAGAATCCCAAACAAGATAGATGCAAAGATGTCCACTCTGAGACACATCATAATTAAAATAAAATACCAAAGGTTAAAGATAAAGAGAGAATCTTAAAAGCAGCAAGAGGAAAGCAGATAGTTAACTATAAAGGAGTTCTCATAAGGTTGTCAACTGATTTCTCAAAAGGAACTTTTCAGGCTATAAGGGACTGACAAGAAGTATTTAAAGTGATGAAAAGCAAGGGCCCACAACTAAGATTACTTTAACCAGCAGTTATCATTTAGAATGAAAGGACAGATAAAGTGCTTTCCAGCTCAATGACTTCATCATCACCAAGCTATTATTATATGAAATGTTAAAGGGACTTACTTAAGAAAAACAAGAATATCAAAACTATTAACATTAAAATAAATACATAACTATCAACAATTGAATCTAAAAACAGACTAAGCAAACAAGCAGAGCAGAAACAGAATCATAGACATGGAGAATATTAGGATGGTGGCCAGTGGGGACAGGGGTCTGAGGGAATAGTGGAAAAGGTAAAGGGATTAAGAAGTACAGATTGTTAGTTACACAATAGGCAGGGGGTTGTTAAGGGCAAGTATAGAAAAGATAGTTACCAAAGAACTTATATGCATGACCCGTGGACATGAACAAAAGGGAAATTGCTGGAAGGAGTAAGGGTGCTGGGTGGAGGGGAGCAAAAGGAATAATTTGGACAACTGTAATAGCATAATCAATTCTAAAATACACACTGAAGAGTTTAGAAGTAAAAGAAATAGGTGTCTACCATTTGTTCTCAAATAGTTAAAGGAAGAACTAAAAATAAAAATAAAGTAATAAATAAATGGGGGAAAATGTAAAAATAAATCTGGGTAAAGGGTAGGTAGGATTTCTTTACACTACTATAATTTTTATTTGGAATTATTTCAAAAAAATGTATTAAAAAGAAGATGGTGTAGAAATAATCTCAAAGTGCTGAGACAAAATCATTTTGAACCTAATTCTATAACCAATCAAACTATTCAACTGTTAGAACAAAATAAAGACATGTTCAGATATCTAGAATGAATATTTCTTAGACTTTTATTGAATTATTACTAGAAAGTCTACTCCAGGAAAAAGGACAGCATAGATATAAGAATATGATATGTGCATGGAAATTGGTAAAATGTATAGTTAAGTCTAAATAAGTGTTGTTTTATTATTAGAAATCAAAGAAACTATCAAAGAATTACCAGCTTTGAGAATTTTTTTTCTCAATAGAGAAAGTGGCAGAGACCAAGGAAAAGGTAAAGTAGTCCTCCCCAGGTTATTCTTTATTCTAAATGAGGAAGAAATTTAACTTACTGGTTAACTGTGGACATACATATGTAGGAGATGCTGTGTGCTAAAAATTTGAAGATTCCACAGTATCATAAATTAAGAATGGTAAACTAAGGAGTTCTAAAACTCCTCTTCCCCATGATCAGAATCAACTTTTTCAGAACTCCAGAAATTAATTACAAGTTTACAGCCATCCAGAGAGCATTTATTTATAAAAACTAGATGACACTTGACTTGCTCTGTTTCCACATACCCCCTCCCCAGCTCAGCAGTGGCCTTGAAAATGAACAGCCTTAAATCATAATGAAAATCAGCAGCTTAGTGGCCATTTGGGCAGGTGGGCGGGGGCATGGAGAGAGTGGGAGGCAGAAAGAACCAGACTGGAATTCATTTGAGGCCACATTTGAAGAGAATGGTCACTACCTGACCTGCCTGGTCATTCCCTGGAATGTCCTATTCACAGGTTTATTCTTATTTGACCTGACTCAGAGTTATCCCAAGGTAAACAGCTTCTTCTACAGGGATATTTGTGAAAAATCATCAGCAGTGGTTGTTTAACGTAGTGGCTGCTGCCACCATCGCTTCCAGGGGCTGAGTCTGCCCGTGGTCCTGGTGGCTCCAGGCCTCCGATGGGCTTCCTGGAATACTGGTGTGTTTATTTGCTTCAGATATGCTGGAATCCGTAGAAATCTTGGGGTTCATGTATCCAGAGTTAAATCAGTCAACTTAGACGAATGGACACCAGAACAAGATACAGCGGCTGGAATCCAAAAGATCTTGAAACCAGCCCTAAAAAGCTTGCCTATGCAAGAATTCCTGGTGGCTTTTGAGAGGAAGATAGAGAACAATTCTGGAAAATTTCAAGTGGTAGTAGTGTGCATGCAGGATATGGGAAATACTAAAGCAAGGTTACTTTATGAAGCCAATCTTCCAGAGAACTTTCATAGGCCACAGACAGATCGAGCAGTGGAATTTTTCATCAGAGATAAATACGAAAAGAAATACCATGATAAAAATGCTATAGCTGTTACAAATATTTCCCCCTCTGATGCTTCCCTTTCAGCCTTTGGTAGCCTCTCCTTCTCTACAACCTGCTGTTGAGAAAAACAAATTGGAGAAAGAAAAGGGCCGGGGGGAGGGGGGGGAGGAAGGAAAAAAAGAGCAAAAAGCCTGCAAAACCTCTTACAACTGAAAAGCTGCAGAAGAAAGATCAGCATTTAGAGCCTAAGAAAAGCACCAGCCCCCAAAAAGCTGCAGAGCCTGCTGTTGATCTTTTAGGACTTGATGGCCCTGCTGAGGCACCAGTGACCAATGGGAACACAACCACAGTGCCAACTCTGAATGATGATCTGGACATCTTCGGATCAATGATTTCTATCCCTTACTTGTAACTGTCATGTCTGCAGCTCAGGGAATGTCCTCTGTACCAGCAGCTGCCACTGTGTCTACAGTAACATCTGGGGATCTGGATCTCTTCACTGAACAAACGACAACAAAGCCAGAAGAGGTGGCAAAGAAACAACTCTCCAAAGACTCCATCTTATCCCTGTATGGTGCAGGGCCCATTCAGCAGCAGAGCACATATATACACACCTGTGTGTTTATGGGACCCACAAATATACCATTTACCTCACAAGCACCAACTGCATTTCCAGATTTGGCCACTTTATTGCACTCACCCCTATATATTCTACAGACCAATGCAGCTATAGATATATAGAGATAATATGTGTAAATAAATGTTTCCCATGAGAATGGAATTTAGAGGTATGAGACCTGTTATGGACTGAATGTTTGTGTCCTCTCAAAATCCATGTGTTGAGGCTTCATCCCCAAATATGATTGTAATTGGAGAGGGGCCTTTGGGAGGTTATTAGGGTTAGGTGATGCCATGAGCATGGGGTATCCAAGACTGGAGATCCTTGCAAGAAGAAGAAGAGAAACCATCGCTCTCTCTCCACCATATGAGCAGAAAGCGAAAATGCTCTAAGTCAGGAAGAAGGCCCTCTCCAGGAACCAAATTTGCCAGTACCTTGATCTTGGACTTCCAACCTTCAGAACCGTAAGAAATAAACATCTGTTGTTTAAGAGACTCATTCTCTTTTGTTGTAGCAGCTCAAGCTAAGACAAGATCTAAAGAATCTTTGTAAACTCTTTCTGTTATACACCTAGATTAACCAGATAATTATACTCGCAAAGAAAGTCAATCAAACATTTACATGTCTGGGTGAAATTTAAAAACCAGAATGTAGTTTCTGACTGAATAACAAAATTATAGGGTTTCTAATCATTGAAAATAACATCAATACAATAAGCAAAGAATTCCAAACATTATTCAAAAAAATTAATATAGTAATTTATATCAAATAAACCATCAGGCTTTGGAGTACAGACAATCCTAATAAATAAGAAAAATCTTTCTAAGTCCTTATAACACCTTAGAGTAGGAAACAACCAACCACCATGGAATGAATTCCTGTGGGGCAAGTCTTGGGCTATGGTGGTTGTCACAGGTGAATAAAATGCTCATTCCCATACAGCACTGGCCATCTCTGCCACCTTGCTGAAAAGCCAGCTCACCCAACACTTCATATTTCTGAGAGGACAGACATGAAAAGATTTCTTTTCCCACAAATATCTTGCTCAGAAACTCCTGCACATACACTGGACCTAAAGAGTCCCACTTATGTGACTCAGCCTTACAAGAAAATAAAAAGAATTGGCCCATAAGAACATCCATGCAAGAAAGTTTCTTGCAGTGCCACTTGTAATGGAGAAAATAGGGGAAGTGTTAATAAAATGTATGTACTATATTAATATTATGGTATATTAACCAACTTGTAAAATTCTAACTTATAGATTCCAGCAATAATTTTCACTCTACAACCTTGTTAAAGTTCTCAGCCAAATACTAAACAATATCATTTGTAATTTACAGTCTTTCAAACAGATTGCAAACCATGTGACTGTGTTTCTAATTCCAAGGCATCTTAAATTTTACTAGTAAAATTTTCAAACACTGAAATGTGTTGCTAACACTTATGCATATTACATCTACAGCATCTCTGATCATTTAAACACTATCAAAATAAGCCACAAAATGTTGCCCAATATAACTTTTTTTCCCTAATAAACCCTCTGTGCTTAAAACCCACAGCTTTATTACTTCACTGGTCATTAGTCAGTTCTCTCCATCTCCTTCCCATGTATTCAAAAGCATCAATGTTAGTTTTAAATATGAATATTCTCAAAACGACACTTATATTTATAACTCACCTTTGTCCTTAATTCCCACTCATATCTTCCATCATAGCGAAAGAAACACTCAGAAGTTTCAATGACTAGACAGCCATTTTTTCCAAGTCCTCCCCATCACAAGTAGGCCAGAGGTGAAACTGAGGGGTGGCCACGTGGGCAGAGGCAAAGGTCACATCTCAAAACAGTCAAAAGCTGGGCAACAAGACTGAAGCCAGAATGCCTGAGACGCGAAGTCTTAAGCTTCAGCCAGAAAGAACGCTGGCCGAAGTCCGTCTCTTTGGGGATAACAGTTGCAAGGGGGATCCACAGCGGAAGGCTGAACAAAACTGCATTGAAGCTCCAGCAATTTCACAACTAACAACTAGCTAGAACCACCTTCACGAGGGCTGGGAGTTATCTTCATGGGCCAAAAGCATATGACTTACAAGACGAATTCTGCCTTCTACAACTGATAAGACCTGCTTCTCAAACTTCGTAAGTTTTCTCTTTCTCCCTTTTCAAAATGAATGATTCAGACAACCACCTGCCCAATGATAAGCAGTGCAATACATCCCTCCTGAGGTGTCCTCTCTAACTCCTCCACGCCCACCACCCATCCACTCAGTGGAAGCTGACTCAGGTTCAGGTTCTTCAGTCCTCCTTGGGACACCTGGCTGGGAGAAGGCTGCTGCCACTTCTGAGACACCAGCCAGTGCTGTCCCTCACACGCTGACGGCTGTGGGGAATTCTACCACATTTTTGAAAAGTTACCTGGCAGTAGCTGTTGGCGTTCAAAAGCACGTACACTGGACACAACAGTCCCATTTAGGTGATTCTCTCTGATAGGAAAATGAAAAGAATCCACCTGTAAGAACATACGTGCCAGTGATTAGGATGGGCAGGGACGGGGGGAGGATGGGACAAATATAATTCAACAACAATAAATTAATTTAAAAGAAGAAAAACCAAAAATTTCTTGCAGTGTAAGTTTGTAACGGTGAAAATAAGGAATGTTTAAAAATGTACATACTACAGTAGTGGTGTGTTCTATTAACCAACTTTTAAAAATGATTAGCTCACTCAGAGCAATAGCTCTAAAGCAAGAGGAAAAATTTCCCAGAGCCAAAAAGAAAAAGAAAATTCAATTTAGAATGGTAAGAAGGAGGAAAGATGATGGGGGAATAAAGGGATATTAGACTTGAGACATAAGGGTTTGGAGTTGGGATTTTAATGCCCTCTAAAGCTTGTATACAGCAAGAGCTAAAATAAAAACTTCTTGAACAGCTTTGTCTTTAAAATAGGAACTAAAAAGCACTATCCACAGGCCCTGGAATACAGCAAAGGAATCTGTTGTCCACTCGTGCCTCTAGAGGGATATGCAGACTAAGTTTATGTTATCTGAGTAGTAAACACACTAGGATTTGGGTGTGGGGTAGGTTACAGTATAGCACACATAAAATAAAATTCACACCACTTTAAAGTGTACAGATCAGGGGCTTTTAGTTTATGCATGAAGCTGTGCAAACATCACAACTATCCAGTTCGGAACATTTTTACCGCCCTCAAAGAAACCCTGTTACTATGAGTAGCAATTCCCACTCCCCCTCTACCTACACACCTGAAATTAACAACAACTGGCTGGAGATAGTGAAAACCCTAGTATTACCAGGGGCAAATGCAAACTTATCTGTTAGAAAATTTCCACAAATGACATATGAACCCCAACAGTAACGACTCTCAATGAAGGTTAGTTTACAATAAAAAATTATAGTACGCATGAGGCACAAAGATCCACTAAGGAGAAGTAATACCCTAAGAACCAAAAACAATAGAACACTGAAAGACAATAAAAAGCATCTTCTTAAAATGTTTAGAAATATTTTAAGTGCAGAAACTATCAAATGAACAAGACACTATGAAACATCAGACCATTTTTATAAAATAAGCAATTAGAAATCCCAGAAAAATCATTTAAATATTTACCAAAATTAAAACCCAGTCAAGTCTGAAAATGATAGGCTAGATTGTTTTGTTCTACTGAAAACAGCCATAAAAGCTAGACTAAGACCTGGCTGGTGGCACAGTAGATAAGGCGCCAGCCTGCAAACCCAACGGTTGCTTGTTCGATCCCCAACCAGGGCAACAGAGCCAGGTTGCAAGCCAGGTCTCCAGCCAAATTTGTAGCTGGAGGTGAAAAGCAACCATACATTGATGTTTCTCTCCCTCTCTGCCTCTCACCCTACTCCTCTCTCTAAAAAAATAATAAATAAAATCTTAAAAAAAAAAAAAAAAAAGCTAGACTAAATGCTTTTTCATTTATCTGAAGATGTTCGAGAGCTGTCAAAGTAGTTAGCACTTCCAGAGCCAAGAATTCAGAATAAAGCCCTAAAAGGGGGAAGACCCTTCAAATGAGACTCTAAGAAGAAGAATGAACCCCGGAAATCAGAGACACTCATGGACAGATACAGAAAATCATAACATACTAGAAAACCAGAACTGTGGTTGATGACCAACGTGGACAAATCTGAGAGTTGCTAACTCCAGGGGACCCACCCACAGGGTGACCCTCAAACTTTTGTGAGTTTTACCTCCAGGAGCCTTATAAGGTCCTCAGTGTGAATATCAGAGAAAAATGCCCTCATTCTCCCAACAGGAGGAGGGGAAAGGAGCCATTCTGAAAAATATTCCTAAGCACTCTGTTCTCTTAACAAATCTTGTCCTTAGGAAAATTATTTTACCAAACCTAACCTACTGGGGTTTTGTCAGAGCGTAACCAGCCTAGTGAAAGGGAAGTACCTAACACCACACCCCTTGGCTATCCTGTCCCACCCACGGGGCAGCTGGGAATTGCTCCTGTGAAGTTCACAGTCCAGAGGCTAGACTCACCAGGAGCCTGAGATAGTCACAGATGTTAGAACGCTTCCCTTCCCCCTACATCTCACCACCACGTTACTAAAGGCCTGTTTATTACTGCAGTTCCCTTGACCCAATCTTCCAACCACAGACCCAGAATATGCCAAGAACACTAAGCAGGATGAATGCAAAAAATAAACAAATAAATAACAACTATACCTAGGTATATCCTATCCAAATGTCAGAAAGTCCAAGAAAACATCTTAGAAGAAGTAAGAGGGAGGAAATGCCTTACTTACAGGGAAGCAAAGATAAGAATTACATCTGGCTTCTCAGAAACCATTTAAGCAAATAGAGTGTGAAGTGAAATATTTAAAGCGCTGAAAGCAAAATAAATGCCAACCTAGATTCCTGTGCCCTGAAAAATTATCTTTCAAAAGTCTGAGAAATACTTGTTCAGACAAAAAAAAATTTTTTTAAGGGAATGTATTGATAGTAGACTTGCCTTGCCGGAAGTTTTAAAAGTTCTTCAGAGAGGAGGAGACAATGTAGGTCAGAAACTCAAATCTACATACAGAAAGGAAGAACATCAGAGAATGAATAAGTGAAGCTAAAATAGAAACTTTTATTTTTCTTATTCTTGATATAACAGCTACCAGTTTGTTCAAAATAATAATTGCACAATATATTTAATTACATATAATGATACATAAATGCTTAAATTTGCTTACGTATAAGTGAAATGAATGACAATAATGATATAAGGGATGGGAAGGCAGAATTTAAATTGTTTTCTTATAAGGTTTTGCACTATTCATGAAGCTGTTTAGTCCTATTTTATTTATTTATTTAATTTTTAGATTTTATTTATTATTTTCAGAGAGAGGGGAAGGGAGAGAAGCAGAGAGGGAAAGAAACACCAATGTAGTGCCAGAGGTGTATATGGTAGGGGGTGAGAATGAGGGATGTGAGAACACTCTGTACTTTCTACCCAATTTTGCTGTGACCTTAAAACTACTATAAAAAAATAAGATCTATTGCCCTGGCCAAGTGACTCAGATGCTTGGAGCATCATCCCATGAACCAGAAGGTTTCAGGTTTGATCCCCTGTCAGGGCACATAGCTAGGTTGTAGGTTTGATCCCAGGAGGCAACTGATGGATGTTTCTCTCTCTTTCCCTCCCTTTCTCTCTCTCTCCTCTCTCAAAGTATATCTTTGGATGAGGATTTTTTAAAAGATTTTATTTATTATTTTTAATGAGAGAGAGAGGAAGTGAGAGAGGAAGAGAGGAAGAGAGACATCCATGTATGGTTGCCTTTCACCTGCCTCCAGCTATGGACATGGCTGGAGACCTGGCTTGCAACCTGGTTCTGTTGCCCTGGCTGGGAATTGAACCAGCAACCTTTGGGTTTGCAGGTTGAAGTCTTATCCACTGTGCCAGGGCTTGAGTGAGGAATTTTTTTAAAGAAACATATAAGGTTCACTAAGAAAAAGGAAATTTCCTAAGTGATAAAAATTAGAGGAAAAAAGTGACTAATACTAAATCTAGGCAAAAAAAAAAAAAAAAGAGTTTCAATATATGGGTAGCAAGAATCTCCAAGGAGAAACACTGAAACAAGAAAGCAGATTAAGTGCCCAAAACTGTAATTCAAAAACATACCTTTGAAATAAGTTTTAAAACTAAATTTTAAAAGAATGTATCATATACCTAAAAATCTAGAATAACCCTTATTAAAGTATTCTAATGAACTCACTAAACTTTCAGGAAAAAAGAAAAAATATATTTTGAGTATCAAGTTAAACCAGTAGATGAGTTATAAGAGAAGGAACTATATATATTATTATAAAATATTTTTGCACTAATATTTCTCCAGAAGCAAATGAAGAATTTTTAAGATACTCAAAGACATAAAATATGAGCCAATGATTTTATAAGCACTAAAAGCAACATTTAAATATATAAGACAAAGCCCTGGCTGGTGGCACAGTGGATAAGGCACCTACCTGCAAACCCAAAGGTCGCTGGTTCAATTTCCAGACAGGGCAACAGAACCAGGATGCAAGCCAGGTCTTCAGCCAGGTCTGTAGCTGGAGGCAGGTGAAAGGCAACCATACATTGATGTGTCTGTCCCTCCCTGCCTCTCTCCCTTCTCCTCTCTCTAAAAATAATAAATTAATTAATCATATATATATATATATATATATATATATATATATATATAATCAACATGCAAGCACATAGAAAATTTTGGTCCCATAAGCCTTCCTTGAGAAATATACTAATGAATGAGCTTCAGTCAAACAAAATGACTAAAGAAATATTTAACATAAGGACTGGACTGGTGATAAGTAATAAACATGTAGTTATTTATAGAAATAACACTAAATGAGGCCTAAACGTAAGAGATTTATAGTATTCACTGGCTTACTCTGAAGTTCAAATAAGGTAAATATAGTTAATTACTTTTAAATGAGGGTAGAAAGGAGATGATGTGCAAAAATGTATTTAACTGCCCTTAGTGATAACATTAGTGGTAGTAGTATTACAATTATTATTCTGAGGGTGTTTTGTGTGAGGGACGGATAAAGCGCTGGAGGAATTATAAGTCATTCTAATTCTATCATCCCTTGTGTCCTTAAGAATCAAGATTCTTGGTATAGAAGAGAGGAGATACAGGTGCAAAATAGAAGAGATTGAATTTTACAGCTCTGTAGTTCTGAACTAGGAATAGCAATATGAACTCATGGGCTACTTTAGCTTCTAAAATAAAACACATAAACATACATATAAAATGTTTGCTTTGCTCTTAAAGAATCATGAAAACAATGACAACCTAATAGTAGTGATCATCCCTGACACTTGGATTATTTGAAATAATCCAATTCTTTTTCCGTAAAAAGAAATTAGGGCCTTTGGGGTTTGATATCCAAAATACATAAAGAACTTATGTGACTCAACATCAGGGAGACAGATGGCCCAATTTAAAAATGGGCAAAGAACCTGAACAGACACCTCTCTGAGGAGGACATGCAAAGGGCCCGAGGCATATGAAAAAATGCTCAACATCACTAGCCATCAGAGAGATGCAAATTAAAACCACAGTAAGATACCACCTCACACCTGTCAGAATGGCAATCATCAACAAGTCAATAAACAACAAGTGTTGGTGAGGATGTGAGGAAAAGGGAACCCTGGTGTACTGTTGGTGGGAATGCAGGCTGGTGCACTATGGAAGACAGTATGGAGTTCCCTTAAAAAACTAAAAATGGCTTTTGATTCAGCAATTCCACTACTGGGTCTATACCTGAAGAACCTGAAACACCAATTCATAAGAACCTAGGTACCCCTATGTTCATAGCAGCACTGTTTACAATAGCTAAGTGATGGAAACAGCCTAAGTGCCCATCAGTGGATGATTGGATCAAAAAACTTTGGTACATTTACACAATGGAATACCACACAGCAGAAATAAAGAAGGAACTTCTAACCTTTGCAACAACATGGATGGAACTGGAGAGTATTATGCTTAGTGAAATAAGCCAGTCAGTGAAAGACAAATACCATTTGAGCTCACCCATTACAGGACATTAATGAACAAAACAAACAAACAAACAAGCAAAACAGAACCAAATACATGAATACAATGAATAGACCTTCAGTGGGTAGAGGAGAGGGGGAGGGGGAGGGAGGAGGAGTAGGCAAAGAAGGGGAGCAGTTTAGTCAAGGAACTAGTATGGAAGAACCATGGACATGGACAACAAATGGGATTGATATGGAGGAGGGGGGCAGTGGGCAGGTGGGGAAGGGGAGAGAAGGGAGGGGAAATGGGATGGATGTAATACAACAATAAAATTAAAAAAAGAAATTAGGGTTTTTGGGGGAAGTTGCTATTTCTGGTTTGGGGCAGGATTTGCACAGATTAAGCCTGGAACATCTTATCATACTAGATAAAGAGGCAGTTATCAAGCTACTAAAGTGTTAATAATGACTCAGAACCAACTTAAAGAGGCTCCCCTAAGCCAGAAATGGGACCATTTGAACTTCAAAAGGGATAATAATTACAATTGATTAAAACCCATCAGTCTATGTGTTAAAATATTAAAACTGAGGGTTTTTTAAAAAAATTAATTGGTCATCCTGAGAGAATGATGTGAAACCAATTCATTATCTTAAATGAACCATTTATTCTGCCTTCCCATATAAACTGTACCATGGGTAATCAAATAGTAATAAAGTAATGTATCTCTCTATAAAGGTACTTGGTCTAAAAATGAAAAATTAATTAAAGAATTAGACGATCAACATTTTACAGTCCTCAATTAATTGCTACATTTTGGTATTAAACATTAATGCTAACATCACAAAAAGAGAGGCAACCAGACATTACATGCCTCCTGGTGAAAGAGCACAGCAGCATTGTAATCTTGCCCAAGATACTGAACCCAGGTCTGATTAGTCCTCTGGATGTGCTATCCAATTGCAAGAAATACAAAAGACTAGAGCAAAGTGTTTAACTGCACCACAAATATTCACCAGCAAAATCCAAAGCATGAGAAACCACAAGTCAAATAGCCCCGCTCTTCCACAGATAAAATGAAATAAAAAGAAAGGCATGGAGAAGGATTCTGTATATTAAAATAGGCTTGAAAGACGTATAATCATTTTTTTTAATGGGCAAAACTAACTTAATCGTTTCTAGAGAGGGTCATTTGAGTGCTAAAACTACAAAGTAACATAAGGAAGTAATCACTATAGAAGTCAGGGTAGGGACTGCTGCTTCAGATCATGATGGAGTAACAGGGACCAGATTTACCCTCCCGCACGAAATCGCAATATACAAGACAAAATATATTTTTAAACATCTGGTTTTAGACATTGGCTGTCTGAATGCAAGAACAGTGATCCCCGAGAAAGGGGAAACAAATAAAGTAAATTCTAAAATTGCCCCAGCTTACTTAAGCCTGGAGAACATACCCAGGCCAAAACACAGAAAGGAGAAACCCACCAGTCTTCCTGAGTTGAGAGATCAAAGCTAGGAGTTTAAGGAGGTTGTGCAGCCAAAATCCGTGGGGCAAAGCACAGGAAAGGAGAAGCACAGAGAGAGAGAGAGAGAGAGAGAGAGAGATCTGCAGAGAGTATCCACTGAGTGCTGATGAGACATGGACATGGATGTAAGGAAACTACCAAAATTGGGGGGTGTCACTCAAAAGGAGCAAGGTGAACAATTCCTGGAGTTCACACAGAACCAGGGGAAGTCTGTGGTTTCATCAATCAGAGTAGAAAAGTCCTGTAATTCATGAGATATGAAGTAGTGAGGCAAAGATTAGCCCTAGAACAAAAGCTATTCTAATACCACCTGACAGACCTTAAGAGCAATTCTCTAAGTAATCAAATTCTTTCCAACTCTACTGAGCCCCACAAATGAATTGAAGAATATTTGTAGGAATGCAAAATATCCAGCACCCGCACTACCTGGAGCCAATAAAAAAATTACCATGCATAAAAAAATAAAAAACAGGAAAATATGATCCACATAAGAAGGAGATGCAGCAATGATATGCATAGCATTAGTCAAAAAGGACATAAAACAATTATACTTGCAGCCTATATATTCAATAAAGTTGAGAAAAGACTGAGAATGTAGAAATATGAAAGATATATTTTTAAAGAACCAGATGAACTTCTAGAGCTGAAAATTGCAACATCTCAGATTTTAAAAACACACTGGATAGGAAGAACAGCATATTAGATACTGCAGAAGAAAAGATTAATGACCTTGAAGACACTGCAACAGAAATTATCCAAAATGAAACACAGAGGGAAACAAAAACAAAAACCGAATAAAAGAGGGTGGGGGCAGAGCGCCAGTGAACAGTGGAATAACTTCCAGCATCCTAAAAATGTGCAATTAGATCCTTAAGGGGAGAGAAAAGGATGGGGCAAAAAGTAATTGAAAAATAATGGTTGAATGTTTTCCAAATTGTGTCAAAATTATTAAACCATTGATGCAAGAAGTAAAAAAAAAAAAAAAAAAAAAAATCCTCTATCAAGGTATACAATAATCAAATTGCTTAAAGCCAATAATAAAGATAAAATCTTATAGGCAACTAGAAGAACAAGAATAAGAATACAACTGATTTCTGGATGGAACAATGCAAGCCAGGAACACTGTGATCATTTTTTTAAGGAATAAACAAGAACAACAGCCATTCTATAATTTTATACACAGAAAATTATTTTTTAGTATTTTGAAAAACTAATAGAATTTATGAGCTGCAGACCTGAACTTCAGGAAACGTTAAAGGAAGTTCTGTGGAAGGGAAATTATCACAGATGGAAATCTGATCTAGACAGAATGAAGAACACCAGAAATTATCAATATTTGGGTAAATATACAAGTGCTTTACTTTTTTTTTTTTTTGAAAGATTATTTTGGTTTAATGCAAAAATAACAACAATATATTCTGGGGTTTATTTCATGTACAGAACTTATAAATGACAAAATGTTATGATACTAGATAAATAGTGGTTGTGCCTGTGGGAAGTGAGGGAGTTGAGAAGGTAATGGGGCTGACAGAGAGACTTCTGGTGTTGTTGGCAAAATTCTATTTCTGTCTTTGCATAGTGGAATATTCACCTTGGGAGAGATATTAAGTCAAACATTTGTGTCATTTTCTATATATGCTTCACTTTGTAATAGAAAGGCTTTAAAACAATATAAAGCGAACCATTTTCTTTCCATTCCCCTTGTCTCCTCCCCTTTGGCAACCTTCAGCCTGTTCCCTATAGCTATGTGCCTCTTTTGTATTGTTTTATTTATTCATTTGTTTGAGGGGGGTTTAGATTCCACATATAAATGAAATAATACAGAATTTGTCTTGCTTTGTTTGATTGTTTGACTTAGCCTAATGCCCTCCAGCTCTAAATGTTCTGTGAACTATGTAGAAATGCTTTCAAAAAAGACATGAAGAGCCCTGGATGGTGGCACAGTGGATAAGGCGCTGGCCTGCGAACCCAAAAGTTGCTGGTTCTATTCGCCAGCCAGGGCACATAACCAGGTTGCAAGCCAGGTCTCCAGCCAGGTCTGTAGCTGGAGGCAGGTGAAAGGCAGCCTACCTCTCTGCTTCTATCCCTTCCCCTCTCTCTAAAAATAATAAATAAAATATTTTTAAAAAAGACATGAAGGATATGAAATGAAGTATTAACAATGGTTATTTTATTGATGTTGAGATTAAGATAGGTCTACTTTCTGTTTTTTACCAAATGTCTACCATGAATATCATTTACTTTTATAATCAGGAAAAGATTTTTTTTTAATAATAAATACTTAAAACAGAAATACTTTATCCATAAATTGTATATATGGTCCTTGGGAAGAAAATTCACATCTTTGTACCCATTTCACTATCTTTGCTGATTTGATTTGATTTCATTAATCCTGCCTATTTTTATCTAAATTGCCTTGTGGTATTTTCTAACAACCTGAAGTAAGCATTCAAAAATTTGTACAGTGGCCTTCTGGTCAAGATTGCAGCATAGGCAGACATGGCTTGCCTCTTTGCACAACCACATCAAAGTTACACCTAAAATATAAAACAAGCCCTGACTGGTGGCTTAGTGGATAGGTGCTAGCTTGCAAACCCAAAGGTCACTGGTTTGAATCCCAGTTAGGGCACATAACCAGGTTGCAAGCCAGGTCTCCAGCCAGGTCCATAGCTGGAGGCAGGTGAAAGGCAACCATACATTGATGTTCCTTTCTTCCTGCTCTTCTCTCTTTAAAAAAAAAAAAAAAACCTCAATCAATTAATTAATTAACATATAGAATAACCATCACCCAGAGCCATCAGAGATCAAGTTGAATGGAAGTCTGAAAACTAGAAAATGAAAAAAACTACATCCATCCAGACTGAGCCAGCAAGCTGGTGCCATATGAGACTCAATCAACCTGGCTAACACCATTTGACTCACCTTGGAGACCCGCAAAGACTCCACCCTACTCAGTTTATGGTCCCACCCAAGCTACTTTTCCATATGAATGGCTGGTCTTGCCTCCTGCTTCACAACTTCCTAAATCCTCTCAAGTGAATGGCAGCTGCCTCGGTGAGCTCCAGACTACAAGCAACCAGCCTAGATTGACATCTTGGCTTTGCCTGGGAATTTCCAAGCCTAGCACAAGTAGTAGCCATCTCAGACTGCTTTATAGCTCAGGCAGGATGGCCCTGGGCAAAACACAGGTGGGAACTGACGTTGGCCTGCACCACCTGGGAAACTCCAGGGCCAGCACACCCAGTGGACAGCTACAGACCACATTAGAGCACTACCCGCCCTGCCACTGCACAGCTGATCCTCCACAGAGGGTGGAGATTTCTGGTAAGTCGTCAAAGCCAATCCTTGCAGCTGACTATCCTGGGTAAATCCCTCCCACTGATCTGCCAACAGCAACTAAGACTCAACTACAAAGGAAGGAGGTGTACTCAGCCACATAAAGGGCCCACCTCACGTACTCTGCTTGGGTGATAGGGGAGGCTGTTCAACTGTGCCTTACAGGGCACTTACTACTTTAGGCCACACTATCAAGACACAGAGTCAAAGTAGCTCTACCTAATACACAGAAACAAACACAGGGAAGCTGCCAAAATGAGGAGACAAAGAAAGATAGCCCAGATGAAAGAATAGCTCAACACTCCATAAAAAGAGCTAAACGAAATGGAAATAAGCAACCTGTCAGATGCTGAGTTCAAAACACTGGTTATAAGGATGCTAAAGGAACTTAGTCAGGACCTCAACAGCATAAAAAAGATCCAGTCAGAAACGAAGTATTCATTAAGTGAAGTAAACAACAATTTATAGGAGGCCCTGGATGGTGGCACAATGGATAAGGTGCTGGCCTGAGAACCCAAAGGTCGCTGGTTAAATTCCCCAGCCAGGGCACATTAATGAAGTTGCAAGCCAGGTCTCCAGCAAGGTCTGTAGCTGGAGGCAGATGAAAGGCAACCATACATTGACATCTCTCTCCCTCTCTACCTCTCTCCCTTCCCCTTTCTATAAAAATAATAAATAAATAAATATATTTTTTTAAAAGAACAGTTTATAGGGAAACAATAATACAGTGGATGAAGCCAAGGATCAAATAAATTATTTAGAACATAAGGAAATCAAAAAGCAAAAAACAACCAATCAGAACAAGAAGAAAAAAGAACCCAAAAAAGTAAGAACAGTATAAGCAGCCTCTGGGACAACTTCAAGCATTCCAACATTCGCATTTTAGGGATACCAGAAGGAGAAGAGCAAGAGCAAGAAATTGGAAATCTACTTGAAAAAATAATGAAAGAAAACTTCCCTAATTTGGTGAAGGAAATAGACATGCAAGTCCAGGAAGCACAGAGTCCCAATTAAGGTGGACACAAACAGGCCCACTCCAAGACATAGCATAATCAAAATGCCAATGGTTAAAGATAAAGGGAGAATCTTAAAAGCAGTCAGAGGAAAGAAGTTAAGTTACCTACAGGGAAGTTCCCATAAGACTGTCAGCTAATTTCTCAAAAGAAACTTTGCAGACTAGAAGAGATTGGCAAGAAATATTCTAAGTCATGAAGAGCAGAGATTTACAGCCAAGATTGCGCTACCGAGCAAAGCTATCATTTAGAATTGAATGGCAAAGAGCTTCCCAGACAAGAAAAAGCTAAAGGAGTTCATCATCACCAGACCCTTATTATATGAAGTGTTAAAGGAATTTATTTAAGAAAAATAGCCCTGGCTGGTGATTCAGTGGATAAGGTGCCAACCTGAGAACCCAAAGGTCGCTGGTTCGATTCCCAGTCAGGGCACATAACCAGGTTGCAAGCCAGGTCTTCAGCTAGGTCCTCGGCCAGAGGCAGGTAAAAGACAACCACACATTGATGTCTCTCTCCCTCTCTTCCCCTCTCTCCAAAAATAATAAAACAAAACCTTTAAAAATTAAGTAAAAGAAGAATATAAAAACTATTAATAAAATGGCAAAAAGTACAAGTCTATCAATAATTGAATATAAAAAACAAAGGAAGAGCACGGGAAAAAAAAAAAAAAACAAAGGAAGTAACCAAACAAGAAAAACAGAGACAGAATCATGGATACAGGGAACATTTTGATGGTTGCCAGGTGGGAAGGGGATGTGGGTGAAGGGGTGAATAGGTGAGGAAATTAAGAAGGACAAATAGGTAGTTACAGAATAGCTGTGGGGGTATACAGTACAGTATAGGAAATGGAGTAGCCAAAGAACTTACACATGACCCATGGACGTGAAGAAGTGGATTGCCTGAGGGGATGGGTAATGCTAGGTGGAGGGACAAAGTGAGAAAAATCAGGACAACTGTAATTGCATAATCAATAAGATATAATAAAAAATTTTATGTGCAGAACTGAATTAAAGACAGCTAAAATCAATTTTATGAATCTGCTCATATTAATAATAATATCTGGCTGAGAGCTAGGGGATGAAGAAGTTATTCCAAAACCAGAGATGACAATCAGCTACCCTGAAAGTGTTTCTAGAAGGCTTTGACAATGTCCAAAAAATCTTGAGATTGTTTTGTAAACAAGGAGACTGAGGTATTGCATTTGCAAATTCTGTAGAAAGGCTCCTGTGTTTTCGGTATTCTAAACAGGAACATCAAGTGCCTCTAAATTTCCTCTGACACAAACGTAACATCTGAATTAGCAGTACCTCCAAAACAAAAACAAGCCTAAATGAAGATTGCCACAAGCCCCTGAACCTCACCAGGACACTGTATATCAAGGGAGGAAAATCGACACAAAGAAAATACCAGGTATCTGAGGACCTGAAAAAGGCACAGCGTACCACAAACTTAATTGCTCACAGAGCAAGCAAAAAAGTGAAAAATATACCATGAACATCTGTTCTTTGTGAATGGCTAGGGTTGGGTTAAGTAAGATTAACCACATAGAATATCAGCCTTATACCATTTCCCAAGAAAACACCTCATGCATTCAAAAGATTAGCAAAGAAACTACAGTGCACTTAAAATTAAAAAGAAAAGAAAAGAAAAAAATAAAGAATGCCTAGTTTGTTTACTGATTTTTAAAAATTTATAAATGTGAAAAAGAATGTGGTATGGCACAGGGCTGTCATGTGCTCTCACTAAGTATAATGCAGTTTATGATAACAGAATTCAAAAACAGGGGTTCTATCTAACTTTGAAGCAACGGAAGAAATTTTTAAATAGTTCCAATGAATTCAATTGAATCATTAATACACATAACCATTTGAAGGATATTTAAGTGTGAGTGAACACTCCTTCTGCTTGGAAAATAGAAATATGTGCATGTGAGGGTTAGTCTACAGTGTTTATTCTTTAAAAAATGAGAGCCTCTGATGGGTGAACATTTGCTTCTTTGGGTTATGTACTATAATGTCCTGAACATAATTTTCATTACAAATGACCATATGGGCTACCAAAGCAAACATATATATCACTGCAACACTCTGTAGTAATATATGCAGTCCCTTAAGCTAACTCAAAGATGGATAATGTAGTACTGGAATCATTTCCTAGACAGAGGACCACTAGCAATAACCCTTAATAGCCCAGGATCCCCAGCGGCACATTTAAAGCTGGATTCCTCAAGCCTGCATTTCAGCAGCCACCATGGAAAGAAATAAACACTTCGGAGCAGCACAGGAAGCCCTGCTGTTCAGAATTGGCTGGTTCTGGGCCAACAGTTTCTCATCTCGATGAGCAGCAGCTGTCATAGCTACTCTTCAGGGACATGGTTTGGAAAGTTTCTGAAGATCTTAATTGTGACCATGCCCTCTGGCTCTGAGTAAGATTCTTCTTGCTCACTTGTCCTTTTATTTTCGCACAAGTTTACGATCATCAGCACAGAACAAAGAGGCGCATACTCCCATCTAATGAACTGGGTGAAGGAACCACCAGAGAGAGAGAGGCAGAATGGTGAACCAGAGAGATAACTGGGCCTCTTGACAAAACTGGAGTCCAAGGACAGGCTGCTGCAACCTTGCATCGATAGCTTCATAGTAAACGGGTGACAACACAACATATCCATCATAAATCTATATTATACCTAAGATTATCAATCAGTCGATTTAATATGCCCCTTTGAGGAGTATCTTTATGAAAATAAACGTGTGTAAATAGAGATGGGGCCATTTTTGTCTCTCCCCATAAAACCAATTCCAAAAATTCGTATGTTGAAGTATTTGGGAGTCTATTCTAGCCTATGATATGATATAATATGATATGAATTTACATACAGTATTCACATATACACACACCGTATACACATAATGAAGGTAGGTGAGATTAAGTTTGGCTGTAAAGTGAAATGGAAAGAACCTTAGAACCCCTATCACGAAGCCCTAGTTCTGGTGCCTGCCAGGCCAGTAACTGGCTGTGTAACCTGGGGCCCTGTGTAACATGACTATGTTAGAAGACAAGGCTCTCTGAGGTCGTGAAGCAAGTGCGCCTCTTACCAGGGGTAGTCTCAGAGAAGGCTGGAAAAAGTGCCCAGGTAAATGTCAATGATTTGTTGTGATGGCTTGTTCTCTGTCTTCTCTCATTCCAAGTCCTGATTTTAATGCACACCCTTAGTTTTAAAAATGTGATCAACTGTTCTGTTATACAGTAGGGGAAGTAAAAATGCTACTTATATAAAGAGAAAAGTGATTCTGTAGACGAGTGACTCCAGAAGGTGGGGAAGAGCTGGTCGTTCTGCTTCAGAGTTTCTCCACCAAACCAACCATTGTGCATGCACAGTTATCAGGAGAACCTCCCCCAAACATAGCCCTATCCATAAACAGCTTCAAGATCTCATTGCTTACCAATGTCAGTGGCAAGCCCTCACCCTTGCTTCAAGGCTCCCATATTAGGTCCTCAACCTAACTGCTGGGAGGTGTTTCGTGGGAAGTAAAGCAGAATAGCATGTAGGCATCTTTAAGGATCCATCTATAGGATCCATCACCTTCAGAGCTGGGACCTGAAACTGTCAGCCTGAGAGATAAAATGTACCTCAATGCCAGACATGTCCCTCAGCTTTTTTTTTTTTTTTTTTTTAAGATTGCATTTATTTATTTTTAGAGAACAAGGGAAGGGGAAGGGGAAAGAGAGGGAGAGAAATGTCAGTGTGTGGTTGCCTCTTGCACACCCCCAATTGGGGATCTGGCCCACAACACAGGCATGTGTCCTGACTGGGAATAGAACCAGCAACTCTTTGGTTTGCAGGCCAGCACTCAATCCATTGAACCACACCAGCCAGGGCCCTCAGTTTTGACTTATGCCAGGTCAGGACTTCCCTAGATGTGGAGATCCACATTAGCAGGAGATCCTGCTTTCATCAACATCTTGACTTTGAACCTCTGTGTCCACTCACTACCTAAAACCTTAGCAGACAGGAGTACATGTGCTGCCTTACCATCTATCTGCTTTGGGATTTGAACATTAAGACTCCTTCAGAGTTCCTTGGGAAAGACAAGTAAGATCTCTATCCACAAAGAAAAACAAAGGAGAAAAGTACGTGCTTGAAAAGACAGAAGAAACTTAACTTTGGCCACCTTGGAAAGGCAACTGTCCACTTGGGAGACACAGGAAAAAGGACATCTACCTTTGTACATTTTTATCTGAGCATCGCATTCAACTACTACCTATTTTTTAATGTTTGAAGAATTAAAATAAATGAAAAGGAAATAAAATAGGGACAGAGAGGAACTGATTAGACTAATTTTAAGAATGCTTTGGAAAACCAAAATGTAAGGATCAGTGTTAACTTAAGGTGTTCAGTGATTACTCCTGATTCTTGTGAACTATTTTTCATTGTTAATTTCAAGGTGATTCCTATACCTATTGCCATGTCCTGATTTATCAGGGAGATTGCAAGTTTTCTGAGAGAAGAGAACATGCCTCTTTGTACCTCTCATGTGACCTAGCCTAGTTTCTTGATGAAAGCACATATTAGGAAATATTAGATTATGCCCTGGCTGAGTGGCTCAGTTGGTTGGAGTGTGGTTCCATATAACAAAAGGCTGTGGATTCAATTCCCAGTTAGGGCACATAGCAAGGTTGTGGGTTTGATCCTTGGTCAGAGTGCCTGCAGGAGGCAATTGATAGATGTTCCTCTCTCACACCAATGCTCCCCCTGCCTTCTTCCTCTCTCTCTAAAATCAATAAATATATCCTCAGGTGAGAGTTAAAAATATTTATTAAACTCTGGCTGGTAGCACAGTGGATAAGGTGCCAGCCTGCGAACCCAAAGGTTGCTGGTTCGATTCCCCAGCCAGGGCACATAACCAGGTTGCAAACCAGGTCTCCAGCCAGATCTGTGGCTGGAGGCAGGTGAAAGGCAACCATACATTGATGTTTCTCTCCCTCTCTGCCCCTCTCCCTTTCTCTCTCTCTCTGGAAATAATAAATAAAATCTTTAAAATATATATTTATTAGATTCCATTCCAAAATAAATATTAAAAAATAAACAAACAGTCACTCAAGTGTCTTCTTTATGTGCAGGGGAATTGGAACAGGGAGCCTTCCTTCCTCTTCCATTTCTTCCAGCCTAGAGTTCTTTTTCCTTTTAATCTTAATGGTAAGATCAAATTAAAACTTTGCTGTTGTTGTTGTTGTTGTTATTTTTGAGAGGGGAAGGGAGATAAATATTGGTCAGTTGCTTCTCTCATGTGTCCTGACCAGGAACTGGATCCACAACTTAGGCACACACCCAGATAGAGAATTGAACCAGTGACCTTTCACTTTACAGGACAATGCTCCGATCAACTGAGCCAGGGCCAGGTCTAATTTTTAATAAGGGACGTCAGTGATGCCTAGAGATCAAGTGGCCAGGATCATTTAATAGTGATTTGTCCTCTTGTCTTCCAAAAGTGAACTTGGGGCTTCAGTTCAAGCATATGCTCCTATCCCTACCCATAAGAGCCCTGAGCTATCACATAGCCAAAGTTCTCTGAATGCTTTTATTTGGGTGTTTTTTCCAGAAGAAACATGTTTCTTGTGTAGCAATCTTGATAAATGCAACTGGGCTCTATTTCTTGGCTTTGAGGTAATGAAAAATTAATTACCATACTTTACAAGTAATAGGTTCCATTCGAAGCACTCTCTTAGAAATAAATATATCATAAATAGTTACTATTGTACCAAGGGCTGGTGGATTGGGCAGCCTGTCGTCCATAAATCCTTTTTCAACAGATATGTTATTTCTTCTGGGGAACAAACAGATTTGTTTTAGATCAGAGAGTCAACTGACAGATGGCCTTTGTAAAAACACACCATTTTCATAAATAAATTATAGTTTTACTATGGTATTCCGCTTTTGTAGATGTGGAAAATCAATGCCCCCATTCTCGAGAATTGACCTAAATTGTAAAGAGCAATTTTGTTTAGGTGTAAGGCTACACTGTGCAGATCTCCCAGCACAGATGCGAAGGTCCAGCCCTCCAGATGCATGCTGCCACTTCCTTCACAACTGTTGCAGACGGGCTCTGCCCAGAGGTAGCCGGATGATCTCGCAGAGAACTCCAGCTCCAGCACCAACACCGGCACCGGGCACACCAAGGCACCGACTGGCACACTCCCCTTGGCTCTGGATTTAGTTTCCATTTAATTTAATGACACCGTGTACCTTATTTTCTTAAATACAACTTTGTATAATTGCGGTTGACAATATATTTCTCTTAAAAACCTGAAACTTTTTTTTTTTTTTTTACAAAAGTTAATTGGTTAAACACTAAACATCTGGTAGATTCCTTTAAAATCCAAATCAGCCTTAACTCAGAGCCCACTACAGTGTCACCACCCATCTTATAACATGTAACACACATGTCAAATATTTATTATATAGAGATGTATTAATATACACATAGATATGCTCCTACACACTCACAGACCCACTGATGTAAATGCCCTTTTCCAGAATCAAAGGGTCAAGACTTAGTAGTATCCAAAGGGACATATTTTATTGTTGTTTTTAAGAACCAGGGTTAGTCATGTGTTTCTTTTGTTAGAGAGGAAGATGTCCCTTTTAGCAGAACATACTAAGGATGGGCTTTGTTGGCATAATAATTGCCTATATGTCCTTTCTTTAAGGACATTATTTTTAAAAGATTTTATTTATTATTATTTTCAGAGAGAAGGGCAGGGAGGGAGGAAGAAAGGGAGAGAAACATCAATGTATAGTTGTCTTTTACCTGCCTCCAGCTAAGGACCTGGCTGGAGATCTGGCTTGCAACCTGGTTATGTGCCCTGACTGGGAATCAAACCAGCAACCTTTGGGTTCGCAGGCCGGCACCAATCCACTGAGCCACACCAGTCAGGGCTAAGGACATTAGTTCTTTTCACAAATAATTAAGAGCCTAAAGCCACCAATTCTGATCAAAGAAATAAATGTTTAACATTAATCAAGGAAATAAATGTTTAACACAATTAATGTCAAGGGGAGTGTGTTGTTATACTAAATAAAACAACAGGAAAGGCTTTGCATATTTCTATGTAATAAAAAAAAAATTTAAAGTCAGATTGCCTAGTATTTTGCAGGTTATAAGATACCTTTAGAAGCTATATTTATTTCATAGAATAAGATGGTATCATTTAGCTTGATGTTTTGTCTGCATTCATAACCTTAGGCTCCCAAGTTGCTATTTAGAGTTGGTGCCTTGATGAAATAAATATAGCATATAGTAATTGCCTAACTTATCTTCGGAGAAGAGCCTAAACCAATGAATAATTTCCATCTCCTTTTATAATACTCCTCAGGAATCCCGAGTTATTTCAAAGAAGATCAGAAACCTCAAATAAAATTATCTGGATATGTAAATCTTATACACATATGTGAGATACAAATATATAACTATATGACAAAGTCCTTCTGGAAGAGGCAAGGATCAGAAAATTAATAGGGTAATTGCATACCAAGATTTCAGAAGGGCAAGATGATCACAAAGTATAACAGGTGCCATAAACTAAATTAGAATTAATCATGGAAAATAAAAACCCACTCAATTCACACAACATCATATATTTGGATCATAAGAAAGTAAAAAGGTTCTAAAGAACAAAATCATGAAGCTGTTTTTAAAATAAATGATTTTGTGAATACATTATTAGTGGACTTAACAGAATATGAATTTAGTTGCATGGTTGATTAATTTTTTTCATGTCTAAATCAAGCTACCTGCCTGTCTCTAAGTGGAGGAGCAGTTCATCAGGGATCTCAATACTGTTTACTAGACACCCTTGTAACTAGAGGAGTCAACATACAATCAATACATTTATTCACAATATGTACACATACAGGTCAAAGGTTAAGGAAATATTTTCCGTGCAATGGTAAATCAAGCAAACCTCCTGTAATTAGGCTTTTTGCTGAGTCCTTGAGGATATGTATCAGAAATGGCCCAATGGACTTTTAATAATGTGACTAATCACAAAATTCCTTTGTTTAAATACAATTAATACATTCATACCACCAGACTAAGGTAAGGGTTAAGAACATGAACGTGCTACTTTCTAACTTTGTTATTGTGAGCAAGTTTCTCACCCATTCTCTGCCCATTTCTCCATCTGCAACGGAAAGAAAAAAGTGCTCACCCCATAGAGTTATTGTAAGGATTAAATGAGTTAGGAAGGGGAAAGTTCAGTGCACATAGTAAGTATTCAGTAAGTGTCAATTGTTATTATTATTATTCACCTTGTCAGAGCTTCCCTGAGCTAGAGGCCACTGGAGAATTCAACATTATTAGTGAACTGACAGCCATTTTGACTATTTTTAATGTATTTTAACAACACAATATTTATTAAATTTGTATTCATATGTTAAATGTCAATATTAAATAGCTATAATTTAACTACACCTACATATTAGCTTGCATATATATCCTCTATACACCCAGGGGAGTTTGAAGTTGGGCTGGGTATATGGAAATGCACTGGAGTCTTGCCACTAATTATCCACATGGCCTTGGGTGAATCACTGCCCCTAGCTGAAGATCAGATCTCTTATTCTAAGCATAAGAGCATCATGAGGCTGATATTCCCCTTGATTCTCTGATCTATCTGAAGAAACCAACCTGGAGAAAATGGGAGACTTCCGACAAGTTTCCCAGAACAGTACCTAACAAAATGCTAGGATGAAATGCGATATATAAAATGTACATAAAAATGACCACACCTACCATTTTTACGGGGAAGTTACAGGGAGAATGTGAATCTGATATATTTTGATAAATTATTAAAGCATATCGCAGTCAGTCTGGCTGATTGGAACACAGGGCAGGAATATTTTCCAAGCACTCCCAGAAGAAGGCTCCTGAGCCTTCTTGAATGTTGGCCTGGAGGCTATTGCTGATCAAGAATGGATGGCAGAAACCTCTATAAGAAGAGAGATGGGCACTTCCTACAGGAAGAGGAAATTGAACCCATCATGAGCTGACCGAGGGGATCATTTGAAACCCTTTAAATATATGTCTTTGGAAAAGAGAATGTTATCCTAACTAGATTCCTGATGTGGAAAGTACGTTAAACGACAAAGAACAGTGAGGTCATGTAGAGAGGGTAGAAAAAGTACGAAAAGTAAAGGAAGCTCCGATAAACTGAGACCACTGAGTCCAGAAGAGTTTGAGAAGCCATACGAGATTTAAATAGAGAAAGGTTTATTTATACCTTTATGATACATCCATGATCTTTTAGGAAGTCAGCTGACTTCCCAAACCTTGCTTTAAAATGCACATGGTCTAAAGTTCTATCTCCTAAATACATCAACAGCCTTGATTCACTAGTATAAATCCAGAAGACAGTGGGCACTTGGGTTCTTCCTACTCACACAATTGGAGGCTCTCGGTCACCCCATGGTTCCCCCATTGCTTAAACATTTATAAATTTATAGGGGCCAATATACACAATACTACTAATGGGAGAAGCTTTGAAATGCAGCCAGTTGGCCAATGCTGGAGAATTGTGGGTGTCTCTTTTGCGGACAGATCAAAATTTTGTCTCTTGCAATGCTTTCAGTCATCAGGGAGAAATAGAGGAAGTACGGATGGACCATTGCACACGAGCATTTCCCACTGAAATGAGACAAATTTCTTTGACTCACCACCAACCCCCCTCACACCTCCCCCTGTCTTTCCCTGGCCAACATCTAGGGTACAAAGGACAGTGCTGGCTTCCAGTAGGAATAGAGCAACTACTAATCCCATTATCACACCTTATATTGTCCACCGTACTGCCATAAAAATATAGTTTCTAGAAACTAATAAAAATTGGTCCTTAAGACAAAAGCATAGTGTTAATGTTGAGCTATTACAAATTAACATACTGTAAAGCAACTTAATTAAAAATGATGTCCATGCACAGTCTTAATCACCAAAACATACATCTGCAACTCCCAATATTATGCAACGCTGGACTCTAAATTAGTCTGTATTTATAAAAAGCCCACAGGCATGGATATAAATTCTCAGTTCTTGTGCCTGTGGCCACCCTATGCTATCGTCCCAGTGCTGGACACAAACGTTCATGTGTTATTATTTAAGGACACGAGGCCACCGAAGGTGACATTTTTCGCTTTCACCTTCTGAGGCTTCCCCCAGAACTGCCCGATGATCGCCCACGCCTTCTTCCACCAAAGGTGGATCCCGCAGACTCTGGATCACGACTATAGCGCCCCTGTCCCCACCTCTGGGGAAAGCCTGAGCCTAGCAAGTGGCCCTCCGTGCATCCCACAGATCCTCAAGGGACTCGGAGGCCGCGCGGTTTCATCATTAATGCTCCTGAAGGACAATAGCTCATCAAGCTTCACCGAAAGCCCTGGACCCGTCGCGGAGCCTGGGCTGGCGGGGGATGAGGCTTAGCAACTCCTCCTAGAGGTGGTTATGTGGAGAAGGAGCAATCCCTTCTCCCTCCTCCTCCTCCCCCCCACTACTATCCGCGGCCCTGAGAACTGCTGCTTGCCGCCATTGACACGCACAGATAGAACCTAAAGAAAGGCAAAGAGTCCTGCCCTGCACCGGCGCCGCACGGGCCGAACCTGCGCGCGGGGAGCGGCGCGCAGAGGGCACCCGGCGCCCGGAGCAAGCGGCGCAGCACCAGGTGAGCCCGCCATGGCGATGGCATTATTGTTCGGGGGTCTTCGGGGTCTGGAAACAAAACCGGCCGCGGGAACAGTGCCGGGGCCAGAGAGAACCCCCTGCCTGCCCCGCCGCCCAGCTCCTGCGGATGCATCCGGGATAGCCGACCCTTCCCGCAAAAAGAAAAAAAAGAAAAATTAATGAATCAAGCTGCACAACTTGCTTCCTCGGGAAATAAAGGGGGGTGGCTAAAGAAGTGGTAAAATTCCTGCGGCCGGTGAGGAGCCGGGGGTATCTTGGGCGAAGAGGGAGGGGAGAGGAGGGATGCGGGGTCCGGCGGTGGGCCCCGGGCGAGGCTGGAACCCGAGGGAGTGGAGAGCTCCTGGGGATGCGGAGTTTGGGGCGCAGAAGAGGGAGGAGGGAGGCGCCCAGCCGACTCGGGGGACCGGTACAGGGATAGGGAGCCCCTCAGGGGCCGAGGGAGCCCGGCAGGGCCGTTTGGGGGCCTTCCAGGGTGTCCGGGCTGGGCGCCGGCTGCTTTGGGCTGACAATGAAAGGGGCGCGGAGGCACCAGGCGGAGGAGAGGGACCCGGACCCGGAGGCGAGGCTGCAAGGAGCCGGGCGCCGCGGGCGCCCAGGAGCTGGGGCCAGCGCGGAGGAGGGCTCGGGGCCGGGCACTCCCCTCCGGTTCCCTTTCCGGGGCGCCCGGTGCCGACGCGCGACGAGCTTTCCCGGGAAATGGCGGCCCCTGCGCGAGTCGCTTGGACGGCCCCGGATTCCGGCTTTGCGCGGGAAAATATAATAATAATAAGGAAAGGGGGACTTTAAAGTAAAGGGGCTGCCATGCAGGAAAAGGCTGCGCCGGGCACCAGTCGCCTTGCGAATCGTGTGCGGGGCGCGGCTGGCGGGGACCGGCCCAGCCTCCCGGGCACCCAGCCCGCACTCCAGGAGCGCCCTAGTTACAGCCTCGCCTGCCTCGAAATCGCGCGCGTGGGTGTCTTTCCCCGCCTTTCCTCGTGGGGGCGCCCTCCGCTCCTGCCCTCTTTGTTCCACACACAATGGCCGACAGGGCATTGAGCTCCCAAAGAGCCAACTGCGCCTCTTCCAGGTGTTTCCAGCCATTGATACCGGCTACCACGAGCCTGATTTAGGCTCGTTGGCCGCTGGGGTTTATTGGTAACAGCTAATAAAAAGGGCGAGAAGAAACGGGCTGAGAAACCATGTGTGTTTGAGGAGGTGCAACCGGAACGACGCCTCGCAGGCGGTAAAGGCAATTCCGGTGTTCCGACAGACCTGGTGAGCTGAGCTATCTGCCCAACCTCCGTCCAGCCCCGGGGGATTCAAAACCAGGCCCAGGCCGAAGCCCCTCCAGACCTCCGGAGCCCATTGCCTTAGGAGCAGTTAAGCCACCGTAGCAAATGGTTTCCTTAGTTTTGTCTTTCGTGTTTGTGTCCGGCAATTTGTACCCTCCTTGGACTGCGCAGTTGGTGGAAGTAAAAGAAACGTTCTTAAGAATGGAAATGTGTCTTCATTTATATTGTTTCTAATCTAGAACCAGTTCCTTTGTGAAACACAGACTGAGCTCATAATTCTCAATTTGTTCATATTTAACTGAAAGTTACCTTTTACCACCCTCCGTCGGAAAACTACTTTGCAAATAATGTTCAGAGTGCTATGATTTGGAACCAAGGTCATGGATTTTTTAGAAATACTTTAGTTAAAGATTATCATATAACTAAAGGCACTGCCTGCAAGAAAATTATCTTGAACTCTGTAATGCACACCTTTAAAATCTGTGCTGTCTCTAAACTTCCTTTAAAAAGCATGGCCAAATCTCCAACTTAAGTTTTTCCTACCCTGTTACATACAGTTCTTCCTCACCTGAATCCATTTATCACCCTGCTTTAGACATTATTAATGGTTTCCTCTATTTCAAAACTCTGTAAAAGAATTGATTTCCATGGATCCAGAATGTTGCAAACATTCTTACGTTACTCCCTCATTCTATCTTCTGTTTAGTCCCCAGGAATTCTAAGGAGCCTTTAGTCTGCTTTTTCCCAGTGGGTGAGACACCCTGCTAGCTATTGTCTGAGCCAACCAGGTCTGTTTTCACTGCCTGCTGCCAGCAAAGCAGGAGGGAATCCTGGCTTAGGCAACTTCAAGCGCAAGATATCTGTAACATGTTCAGGGGGAGGGATGTGCAAAAATTCATCCAACTTTCTTAAGAATGTTTTTCATGCTTAAGAAATAACCTCAAGCCCTGACGGGTAGCACAGTGGATAAGGCACTGGCCTGCAAACCCAAAGGTTGCTGGTTCAATTCCCCAGCCAGGACACATAACCAGGTTGCAAGCCAGGTCTCCAGCCAGGTCCATGACTGGAGGCAGGTGAAAGGCAACCATACATTGATGTTTCTCTCCTTCTCTGCCTCTCTCCCTTCCTCTCTCTCTGGAAATAATGAATAAAATCTTTTTTTAAAAAAAGAACCTCAAAGTTGGATGCAGTCTTGGCAAATGCTTTTTGAAAAGTATGTCTTGCACAGAGATGAGCAAAGAACTTATGGTTAGAGATGGTTTAAACATTTATTAAACACCAATTACTAAACACCTCTAAATGAGGGAAGATATGCAACTATGAGGTAATCATGAGCCTGTTCTTAGAGAGCTTTCAACCCTGAACCTAGGAGATAAAATATATACGCAGGTAAAAGAAGATAAAAAGTTATTAGTACTTGCAAGCTAGTGAAAAACAGGACTTTCATATACTGCTGACAGATTTGTAAATTGATGTGGCTAATTTGGAGGCCAGTTTGGCTCCATGAAAATTGATAATGTGCACATTCTGTGACTCAGCAATTCCATTTCTTGGTATATATCCTCAAGAAGCAGCACACATAGGCACAGATTATGTAATTTCTTTCATTTTGGAGTTTTGATAGTTCTGAAATTGAAAACATTTAATTGTCATCAATAGGAAAGAGCTAGGTAAACTGGTACATCTATCTTCTGCAAAATTAGGCTGTAGTTAAAACCATGAAATAAGGTTATGCAGACTGAGACAGAAGGGTCACTAAGACACATAGACCTAATGAAAAAAGCACATTGCAGAACCATATGTACTATATGGCACCATTTTAAAACAAAACTATACATTTTTAAAAAGATTTTATTTCTTTATTTTTAGAGTGAGGGGAAGGGCAGGAGAAAGAGAGGGAGAGAAGCATCAATGTATGGTTGCCTCCCTCGCACCCCCTACTGGGGACCTGGCCCAAAACCCAGGCTTTTGCCCAGACTGGGAATTGAACCTGAGACCCTTTGATCCACAAGCCAGTGCTCAATCCACTGAGCCACCACAGCCAGGGCAAAACTATGCATGTCCATAAGTAAAAATGCATACACAAATGGATAGAGGGTGTGTAGAACAAGACACCCACTAAGAAACAAAAATTGGAGGAATTGTCATGGAGGCATTTAGTCATCATAATTCATACCCATCCATGACTGTGGTTATAATAGTTGAAATTTGCATGAATTTATAAGTTGTATGGATAACAAAATACAATTAACAATTTAAAAGTGACTGATAGTAGATAATAAAAGTCACAAGTAAAATGCTACAACAGGTTTTTTTTTTCTTTTTTAATATTTTAGTTATTATTTTTAGAGAGTGGGGAAAGGAGAGACGGGGAAGAGACATCAGTGTATGGTTGCCTTTCACCTGCCTCCAGCTACATACCTGGCTGGAGACCTGGCTTGCAACCTCATTATATGCCCTGGCTGGGAATCAAACCAGTGACCTTTAGGTTTGCAGGCCAGGGCCTTATCCACTGTGCCACCAGCCAGGATGTACAACAGTTTTTAAAGGGAGAAGAGAGTCCTAGGCTGCAAGGAGGGACTTGCACTAGGCTCCATAGAAAATGCAGTAGGATGTGGAGGGAACAGGAGAAAGGGAACAAGGGAGGAAAAAGGAAGCCTGATGCAGGCTTGCAGTTCTAGCTTGCTCCTCCTCTTTCTTCAACAGGTTTCTGTAAATTCCCTTGCAAGGCTGATTTCTGCCCTGCCAAGGTTCAGATTGAGGAGCGAACTAAATGAACAGTTCACAATTTCTTTCATGGCTTTGGTTCTATGAATGTCTTAAAGGAGATTTAGAAGGAAGAAAAATGAGCCAGTAGAGGATGTGAATTCTAACAATGCCATTGGAAGGTAGTGATTTTTTAAAGGAATGTAGTCAAAACTTGAGGGTGGGAATTTTTGTTTCTCTTCTGGATGCATCCTGGAATGTATATTGGAAATTAGGCTGCAGAGAAAGATAAGTATTGAGGAGATAATTCATTTCCCCAAAAAAAATCTGCGAAGAAATCTAAAAGGTCTTTTGAAACAAAGGTTTAAGGCTGATTTTATTACTCATTTGCTTAAGGAGTATTTCTTGAATGTCCATTGTGTACATAACACTTTGCTAGGTGCCTTGGTGGGGGTGTGGGGGTGAAACCTGCAACAGAGTATAGGAAGGACAGCCCCAGACCTTGGTTCCAGAAGTGGAGGTGAGGGTGCTGGTTCCAGGTCTGACCCACACAGACTGTGTGGCCATCCGCACACCATTGAATGACTGCTGCCCCTCCCTGTACCACACCTTTCGTTGTGGCTAAAATTAGGAAGGGGGCACTAACCAATTCATCACTCAAGTCCCCTTCAGTAATAGATTCTGATTTTGTGAAATCCTATGATTTTAACATTACAACAATTGTGAATGCTCAGGCAGGTAGAATTTGTGGAATACAGGATTAAATGAGGAAGGGCCCCAAAGAGCCCAGCCTTGGGAAAAACAAAAGTATTCACTGTCAAGAATGTTCTCGGTAGATTATGTATTTTGGGGAGATTTTATAGAGTTAAAACTTCATCATCACCCCTTCACACCAGTTCCTAATATCAATGATGTAGTAGATGTGGCTGCACTTTTAAGTGTTATGTTATCAAACACACAAGGTCAAGCACTATACTGTTTAAGTACAGTTGGTCCTTGAACAACACTGGTTTGAACTGGGTCTCCACTTACACACAGATTTTTTCTTTCAATAAATACTGGAAATGTATTTTCTCTTCAGTCGACATAAGAACATCCAAAGCTGTAGAGAATTTTTATAAGGGTTTATTTGAGCCAAACAGGACGTTCCTGGAAGCAAGATCTCGATAGACTAAGCAAATGCGGTGGTTGTACTTCCTTACGATTTTCCTACCAACATTTTCTTTTCTCTAGCTTACTTTATTGTTAGAATATAGTAGATACTGCATACAACACACAAAGCGTGATAACTGACCGTTACGTTATCTGTAAGGCTTCCAGTCAGTGGTAGGCTATTGGTAGTTAAGTGTGGAGGAGTAAAAGTTACACATGATTTTTGACTGTGCTGGGAGGTCAGCACCCTAACCGTGGCATTCAAGGGTCAACTGTAGTCTCTTCTGAAATGGAGGGATGGAGTTAGCATTCCGTAGAAATAATTCTCTATAACTGTCTTTTGTGAAAATAAGTTATAATAGCCAATGTTTATTAAATGACTGCTACCTGCCAGGTAGTGTTCCAAGCACTTCATATGTATTAACCTCTTTAATATTATTAAATGTGTTAAATAAGATATTTAGGAAATAATACCTAGTAGTATAGGTAGATACTATTATTATACCCACTTTACAGAAAAAGAAAAGATTAAGAAGGTGCCCAAGGTCACCCACCACACAAGTGGCGGGGGTGGCATTAGGACTCCAGCCCAGGCAACCTTACATATCAACCCCCCGCAGTGTATCCTCACATCCACGTGCTGAGAACAAGAAGCTGCCCACATTCTTTTGACTGTCAGAGCATGTTTATTTTAATATTATGCAAACTTTTATTTTTTTGAATTCCTTATTTGCATTACTGTTTTACCTATGTCAAACGAAGAATAGGGAGCATCAGATTGAGACATATAACACTGCACTTTAAACCATCTTGTCACAAAGTATTAAATAAGATAAATTTGGTGGTTTCTCTGGAGCCTATAATGTTCATTTATCCATCTCACCATCCATCATACTTTGCCCTATTTATTTGACTGACATTGCCAATTTGGACCTGGAATAGAGTAAGTAATTCAAGTCAGAATTCTCAGTCTTTGACAGAAATGTGTGTGCAAGTATGGGTAGGACCTCCAACTCAGTAAAGAGGCGTTCACTTCAGATAATTCTGTGATACCGGAAGAGTTTGCTACAGCAACCATATTGTTTAGCCCAAAATTGTAACACATGACCAAAGATTTGGGGGTAGTTTCTGGATGAGAAGCTGTCCTGATGATATAGTTCAGATGCCTAAATTTGGGATGTTTCCATGACTACAGGACAAAAATATAACAAAATAAAATCAAGCTAACCCTGGAAAACCCAGGTCCTGTGTTAACCGGCCTGGCCCTGCTAATGGTATACACACAGAATTGTGTAAGTTGAGTTTTTTGCTGCCTTCATTGTTCAATAAAACCACTAAAATCAAAAAGCAGTGGTAGACTTTGCAAAGGTGAATTCGAGCAGCTTATAAAATATATAACATAAACTTTTTGAGCAGATGATAATTCACTGGTTCCCCACCAGTGTTGAGCTTCCAAGTTGATCAGTCCTCCAGAAACTCTTTGAACTCAAGTGTTGTGCCCTTGCTACTAAAGAGGTTTTTCACCTCAGCTACTCTGTAGTAAACAGTGTAGATTATTGTCTTGGGGTGGAGAAGAGATAGTCAACCAGAGTTCTCAGGTCCAGCTGTTCTTTTCTGTGGTTATCCTGGGTGATGAGATAGTAATTTAAAAGGAAAGCTCACCAGGATGTACATCATCTTTCAGGTTGCAAAGGACGTCAGAAGTCAGCTGGGGCGGTGGTTCTCAGGTGGAGCTCCACAGAGCTCAGACTTCCTCAGAAGCCCAAGGCGGAAAAAGTGGGGACCAAGACTTTGAGGTTCCCAGGCATCTCCCCACTCCGAAAGGTTTTGTTTGAGCTGAAGAGAAGGTCTGAAAAATCAGTTGATTTGCTGGTCAGTGCAGAATGAGACCCTCCCCCCTTACTCCGGCTACCCACACACCCTCTGGTCCATGGCACCTTCCATTCTACCACCATGATGCCACCTAGACGTCTAGCCAGTTCCACCCTCAGATGGACTGACATGGTGTGGCTAGGGGCCTCTTGGTGCAGTTGATACAATGAGGCTATGGGGACCCCACACAGCCATGACCATGGAGCAACACAGCCCGTCACTAGCGTAAACCAGTACCAGTTCAGCTGGTACTGTCTCCACAATGCCTGGGGATTGACAGGCAGGAGCAGCAGGGGGAGGCATGGAGAAACGGGCAGCCGCCTCTGCCTAGAGCACAGTATGTTGCAGCTTTGAGAGCCCACAACTGCTCTGTACTATCCTGCCCAGCGGTCGTGGGTATCTGGACTGCAGCTCCTCTGCAGCCTGGTGTGGGTACCCTCATTTCCACCCCCAGAGGGAGCTCCCATACCCCTAAACCCCCACCTGAGAAGCTCCACTTAGCTCAGACAAAGCCAGTCCTCCTCAGAGAAGCAAGACAGGCCACTATTTATAAATAAACTTGGCTAACAGTTTGAAACTTAGGTTTTGAAGAAACAAGATAGCTTGCTTGCTGTACCTATTTGCCAATTTCCAGAAAAGCAAGAAGACAAGAGACCAGCCTGGACCTGGTGAACAGTTGTTTTGTTTTTATTTTGTTTTCCGTGAATAAACTGATGCAGGAAGGCAAACCAGTCTATATTCTTCTGGGATGCATTACTATAACTCAGATTCAAGGAGAACCAACATTATTTGTATTCAGTCATTTATGTTCACTTCCCTTCCAACTAGTAAATACTACAAGCAACCAAATATATTTATAGTGGAAAACACTACATGGCTAGTAAAAAGAAAATACAATATATATCAACAACTTGTACTTTTCTCTTAAAAAAATACTTCAGCTTGGGTTCAACGAAGCCAAAACGTGTTAAAAGTCATTGCATACTGCAGTTACCCCAAACAGCCTGAATCCACTCCGTGTCCTGTGCACCCACCCCGGGCCCTGCTGCCCTCTGAGATGCCCATCCCCCCACCCCACCCCACCGCCACCCCCGAGGGCTGACACAGCTGCATAGTCTCTGACTCTGCATTAGGAATCCCATTGGATTATTCCAGGACATGACTTGAAATACTTTTTAAAAAGGGGGTGATTTGTAATCCAATGATACAATTTAAATAAATTGGGTTAATGCTTGGTTCTAACATTCATGGATGGTTAATTTGGTTAATTTGATCTACATGTCACTTTGATGAAATTGCATTTGATAGAGCACTTTACATTATAAATTGTTAATGTGCTTTAACAGATACGACGATAAAATTATTGACTATTCTCATTCACTTAAAGTTGGCCTTGGAAGAAAATGGTTTGGAAAGTATTACTTGTGCAATAATGATTTGCCCTTGGAGTTCATAAATGGAAGTGTAATAGAGCAAGTGATTTAGCTAGTATTACTGAAAATGGTTTTTACAGCTACAAAATAATACTAACAAACTAGTATAATTTTAATATAGCACTTAGGATAACACACCAAAATATATTAGAATTCTATTAGTTGCAAAGCTAAGAGATTTTGTCATATCCTTTAAATATATATTTCTACATATAGTTAATATATTTATATTGAGTTCCCTTATGTCCTACCTCATTTTATTTTATCTCATTTTATTCTCCCAAAGGGTAATTTTCTTCTGACAGAGTAAAGATGTTTCATTGTGGTGTCTACTTCATTTTTTTCATAAATATTTACAATATAAAATATTCTGAATCACAATACTTACTACATAGATTAGGGAAATATCATGGGGACTAAAAATGAATAAATTGAATAAATTTCAACAATTTTAAAACAGTGCATGAATCCATTAGGGGATAACACTATGAATTTCATGTTTATATATGTCTCAGAAAGCAGTAAGCTCCTTTTTCAATTCATTACATCATTAGAAAGCTATCAGACCTGTTATTTCTAGATTTAAGATAAAGTATATGTGAAAGCCATTTGATTTGTGTCCTTCTAAAGAGCTTACTCTCAAAAAGAACTTTAAAATAAGCTGTCTTATAATTCCAGATCTTTCATCAAGGTGGACCATCGGCCCAACTAAACCTCAACTAGGACACACTGGGCTGTAAGACTGGCTCCCAGTCTCTGCTGACCGGCTGCCTCTCTCTCTCTTTGTAAGCTGCTTTGCGGAAACTTGGCAGCAGAAAAATGGTCATTTAAATCAAAATTGCTGATGGCTCCTAATGAACCATTTTGCTGATTGGCTAGAGTTTGTCAAGTTTCTGATTAGTCAACATACAATAAAAATTTCAGCCCTAGCTGGTGGCACAGTGGATAAGGCTCCAACCTGCAAACCCAAAGGTTGCTGGTTCGATTCCCAGCGGGGGCACATAACCAGGTTGCAAGCCAGGTCTCCAGCCAGGTCCGTAGCTGGAGGCAGGTGAAAGGCGACTATACATTGATGTCTGTCTCCCTCTCTGCCTCTCTCCTTTCCCCCTCTCTAAAAAATAATAAATAAAATCTTTTAAAAACAGTTTTTTCAAGAAATTGTTTGAGGCTTAAAGGTTTATTCTTTATCAGTCTTTATGCTTGAGAAAGAATTTATTTAAATTAAAAGAAAATATTGGTCTAAAGAAATTATCTTGTCTTTCATGCTGTTTCCCACCAACAGCAATTCATTCAGTCACAGCAAATGCTTAAGATTTTTCCTTTCTTTTCTCTCCTCCCTTCTGGAATTGCAGTATCATTTTAAATATTGTTTACAGGAATACCATACGCTATAATCATACAAATACAGAGACACTGAATTTGGTTCTATTATATTAATTAGTCTTATGCAATCTCTTGATACAAAATTTTATATTCCTCAATTACTCCAGGCCAATTAGTTTCCATTGACTCACCTGGTAATGAAAGTGATCTAAATTTTTAATATGACATTATTACTCAATTATAAAACAGTTGAGCCTTTTCTCTTTGCCAGCATACTCATTTCTAGGCTAATTCCCAAATGATGTCTGTTAAGATGTTAAATTAAAATGACACTTTGTTTTCAGTTCAAAATGATGGCCTGAACACATGTGCTTCCCATCTCTAGAGCCCCCTCAAAATAATGGTAAAGAAGCTCAAAGAAAATAAATATTTTAAGGGGGTAAGGGATGGTATTGGTCATCAACAGATGGGGGATTTCAGCAAATTTCTGGAAGACTGAAAGTGCATTAGACCCATGTAGACACTATCACAGTGAAGCCATAACTAAGAATAAAAGGAAGAGGGGGCTGCACTGAGGGCAGGCAGGGTGCAAAATGGGGGGTTCATGGAAGGTCTGTCTCCAGAACAGAGGTGAATTGGCCTCTCTCCCTCCTCTGCTCCTGGTAGAGTTTCTGACTTGCTGGCATCTCTGGCATTTATCCCCCAAACTAACAACCTGAGATTTCCTCTCTGAAGAAACTGTACAACCATAGGGCAGGTCTAGAATTTGAAGGATGGGTATGGCTCCACATGGTAAAGCTCCCTCATTCTGGCATTCAGGGGCACTCTAAGGCGATGGCTGTTCATTGGCATGCCCTGTGCAAGCTCCCAGAGATCACGCCTACCAAACAATATCCAAGGAAAACTTTTTTATCCACCTATAATTATCAACCTTGTCTTTCATTCTTAAAGATGAACATATAATCAATGATCACCAGATATTGAAGGAAAGCCAACATGAAAGAGAAAAATGAGAATGCATACATAGGACAACTGACTGGATAAAATAATTTAGAGAACAGAAGATAGCAGAAACACAACTAGCTTCAGAGAGATAGAAGATATGGTGGTGCATTTATAAAAGAATGGGATGCTTTGAAAATGGAACAAAAAACAAGAAAGAGGTCTTGGGTATTAATAGGGTTACCAGAACTAGGTATTAAAGAGGACTAAAAAAATTGAAGGAAAAGTATAAGACTTCAAAGAACAATCAGAAGATCCAACACCTGGTTTATGGACATCCCAGTAAAATGTCCATAAGACAAGTAAAGGGAAATAAAGAGGTGAGGGAAAATAACCAAGTACAAAACGGAAAGCTCCCAGAGTTATGAAAGAAATGAATCTCAGAATGAACAGGATTATGGCAGATGCTGAGCTGGACACACAGTTGTGGAGAGGGTCTGTACCTAGGCACATCCTTTGAGATTATAGAACATAAAGACAAAATCTGAAAGCTTGAGGGTGTGGGAGCTCCAAACTTCTCTGTAATGCAGGATACTAAAAATGATGGGCCAATGGCTTCAAAATGTTAATGCAATATGATTTTGATGCTAAAAGTTACATAACCCCACCAAATTATAATCCAAAGACCATTCAGTAAAAACAATTTCATTTTGTAGGAAAACAATGGAGAAAGTCAACGAAAAGGAAGTTGCAGAGTCAGGAATGAGCAGGAAAGACAGTTCCAGGATGACCACAGGGCAGTGTAAACCTTTCTGCACCAGAGCTGGAGGTCTGAGTGCTTCAGGATAAGCAGTTTTGGGTAGAAAGTGACCCCTGCAAAGTGCAATGTGATTGAGAAGCTGGATGGTATTTATAACATGGTAAAGGTGCATTTCTCTTCGGTCAACAAGAACAAAGAAAAATACATTTGATCCTCATTATTCATTGATTCCATATTTGCAAATTCATCTATTTGATAAAATGTATTCGTAACCCCTAAATCAGTACCTTACCTGTAGCATCAGGCTGTCATTCAAGGACATGCACGAAGCAGTGAGAAATTTGAGCCAGCCGTTGCACACCTTCAGCTGGAATGGAACAAGGCCACTCTGCCTTCTCGTTTCATCTCACACCGTGAACTGGTGTCCTTTTCATGGTTTATTAGTGTCATGTTTTCAAACTTTTGTGCTTTCTGTTGATTTCACTGTTGAAAGTGGCTCCCGATTGGGGCTGACATGCTGTCCAGTGTTCGTAAGCACGAGATGGTGATGATGTGCCTTCTGGAGAAAATGCATGTGTTAGATAAGGTTTGCTCAGGCTTAAGTTACCAGGTGATTTGCCAGGAGTTCAACGTTAATGAATCAATAATACATATTAAGTAAGGTGTCTTTAAATAGAAACATACATAAAACAAATTTGTGTATTGATCCGTTGATGAAAAAGTTATGACCAGAGACTCACACCAACCTAATCCTATTTCCCCTAGAAGCAGTAGTTCACTATTCACAAATCCATTGTTTCTGGCTAATTTGTACAACAGAACTACACTAGTCCCCACTTACCAACTGGAGATACATTTTAAGGGCAAGGGGGTGCCTGAAACAGCAGAGGGTACTGAACCCTATTTATATAGTAATTCCCGTGTAACATTGTCCATAGGTTCTTGGAAACTGCAACTTTAAGGGCAATGACATATGACCCTTAAATGAAACCAATTTCACCAGCAGCTATTTGATACAAATGAGTTAAGTTCCTACAGCATATTTCTGGTCACAGAAATATAAAAGTATAAGTATTTTGGCACTCTGGCTGGAGACCTGGCTTGCAACCTGGTTATGTGCCCTGGCTGGGAATAGAACTGGCGACCTTTGGGTTCACAGGCCGGTGCCTTATCCACTGTGCCACCAGCCAGAGTGCCAAAATACTTATACTTTTAAACATTAAAATAAATGTGAGCCCTACATCGATTTAAGAAAAATTAATGAAAACAAATCCATAATTATTTTCCAACCTGCTTATTCCAGTTCAGGGTCACAGGTGGTGGAAGCTTCCCAGCAGCTCAGGGGCACAGGGCGGGCACCTGACATCACAGGACATGTCACACCATCCACACTCACTCACACCGGGACAGCCTAGACACATCAGTTTGCCCCTTCTGTGCATGTGTGGGATGTGGGAAGAAACCAGGATGAGAAAATTAATGCAGAAATGGGGAGAACGTGAAAACTTCACACAGACAGTGGCCCAGCTCTGGGAATTGATTTTTTTCTCACCAACATTAACAACAAAACGATGTTTAATCAAACGACAATATTCAAGGACCTGCTGAACTATGGTTATTCCTGCACATTAATACCCTTGCTGAAGTCTTCATAGAAGCTCAGTGCTTTCTGGCACGACATGCTGCTGTCAGTCTGGTGTTTTCTGTTCCAGTCTTCCCCCCGCAAATTTCATGCCTTTTCTGTTTTAACTAAGCACTTATCATGCACTATGGCTGTAACTTTTACAGTATGAGGTCTGACAGCAGAACTGGCACGAAGTTCTTTTTCCTTCACAATTTCACTGATGGAACATTAGTTCTTACCATAGACCTTAGCATTCTTAGCATAGGACTTTTTAAATTGTTCCTGAAGTTGAGAACTAAGCACCTTTTCACTTAAAGGAAGCACTTTACAGCTTCTCTTTGGCATGTCCAAATTGCTAGCATCTCTACTCTTGCACTTTGTGGCCATTAAGTAAAATAAGAGGTACTTAACCACAAGCACTGTGATACTATGACAATGGATCTGATAACCAAGACAGTGGGCACCTCCTAACAGGTGGGGAACTGTGTTTGTATACCATGGAGATGCTGGGCAAAGGGATAATTCACATCCCAGGCAGGAAGGCAAGGAACCAAGTAGACTTCATTACACTACTCAGAGCACAATTTAAAAACCTATGATTTGTTTATTTCTGGAATTTTCCATTTAATATTTTCGGACTGAAATTGTTCGTGGGTGGACAGAAGCTGCAGAAAGAGAAACTGAGGAAGGAGTGGACTAATGTATTACACATCATGTGAATCCACTATAATTAGTAACATGGAGGTGAGGTGCTATGTAAAAAGACAGGAAGCCAAGTAAAACGGAATGATTTTGAATAACATTTTCAGAACAAAGCAAATACATTTCTTGATACTAAGGCACAAGGGCCCTAGTGTGGGACCTCAGAAGAGGAAATATGAGGCGAGCACCCCACTCAATTCTGAAGGGAAGAAGGAAGTCCTAATAATATAAGTGCTGCTAATGGGATAATCGAAAGTATAGAAGACAGAGGTAGAAATAAGGAAGTCAAGTAAGGAGTAGACAGGGGAAGATTAGGCTCACATATCTGCATCTTATGTAACCATCACTCGAGATAATACCTAAAGTTGGTGGAGTCATAAACATAGAATTGTATTTAACATTTCCATGGTAATCAGTGGAGGAAATAACAATAAAACTATACTGTCAACAATTGAAAAAGGGAGGAGAAAAGTGAATTAAGTTCTAATCCTTAGGCAGCATAGATAGAGACACTAAAAATGAAAATAAATCAGGAAGAAGAGGTAGAAACATTAGAGTTGGGAGGTAACCATCAGAACTAACATTAAAACTTGTTACATGAAATGGCCTCTGGAAGTGAGGTTGCGGGTAGAAAAAATGAAGTGAGAAACTGTTGCTTTTCATTTGGTGCCTTTCTTTACCTTCTGATTCACTCTGCTATGTGCAAGTATTACTTAGCTGTAAAGATAAAATCAACTCAAATTTCACTCATACGTAGAATCTAATGAACAAACTGAACTAACAAGGAAAATAGAGACAGGCTCGTAGATGGAGAGCCAATGACAGCTAAGGGAGGGAGGGTAGAGGATGGAGGGATCAAGCAAAAAGGAAAAAGGACCCATAGATGTGGACAGCAGTGTGGTGATTGCAGCGGGGAGAGAAGGTATAAAGGGACTGCATGGTAATGAAATACAATAAAAAGTTAATAAAAAAGGAAAATGAAAAAGAAAATGAATTTAAGTAACTTTCTGACTTTCTTGTTTATCTTGCTTCAGGTTGACCTTACGCACGTCATAATTACATGTTTTAGCTTGGCGGGGAGCACTTACAAAGAAGTTTCCAGACTTCCTCAGCCCACAGAGAACTAACTGTCTCAGTCATTTTTTCAGGAGCCCCTGGGCCAAAAGAAATGTCTGCTGGCTCTGTTTATTAGGTGGTTAGGTCCAAACAACTGAAGTACGTACGTATGTCCTAACAATGTAGAAGCTGTTTAAAAATATATCAATACGTGAGTTAGAAGAAAAAAGAATATTTATATGCCATTCTTAAATAACACAGTGAATTACCGATAGGATATGCATACCTGTTGGACACTGCACAGCTTCCCAAACCAAAGGATAAGAGTGTACTGCTGCTCTCATTTTCTGTTCCATGTTGATTTTCACCGACATTTGCTTTTCATCAGAACAACTAAAAACCCAGCTTGGCAAAGATAGGGCATCACCAAAAGGAAGATAGTGCCAACTGCCATGGACCACTGGTAGGACCACCGTGGGCTGGTGGCTGTAGGGCCCAACAGAGGAAGAGTATTACTGTATTTCCTTTGAATATCAAACGCTGTTATGTCCCAAGGACATACAGTTTGAGAACCATATCTCTCACATCTATTTGAAATTGTATTATGGTCTGTCATAAAACTTCATTGGACAACATTTGAGGACAAGGGCCATGTACATTCTAAAATATCTAATGTAGTTTCTTGTTCAATAACAAATGCTGCCCTGTCTGGTGTGGCTCAGTGGATTGAGTGCCAGCCTGTAAACCTAAGGGCACTGGTCTGACACCCAGTCAGGACACATACTTGGTTTGTGGGCCAGGTCTCTAGTTGGAGGCATTAGAGAAGCAGCCAACTGATGTTTCTCTCTCACATGGATTTTTCTCTCCCTCTCTTTCTCCCTTTGTTCCCCTCTCTCTGACAATAAATAAAATACATTTTTAAATAATAAGAAATGCTCCATAAATATGTACTTTCATTGAGTCTATGATGTCATAGATAGCAAGCTGCATACTGATATCTAGAGATAGTAAAATGGGTTTTTTTAAGCACTGTAAAATCAGTAAAATACACTGGTTATTTGAATAGGCTGGTGTGAGTTTATTGCCCAAGTCTGAATCAGTGCTGCAGCTTAATATTTACCCTTATGATATCTGTAAAATCAAACTCATCAGCGTCTTTATGGGCTGAAACCACATCGTAAAAGTAAATCCTCAAACAGCAGTGTCTGTCAGATATGCCTTCTTTCCCCAAGCACACACAAAACCGGCCCTGCTCTTCCTACTGCCGTCCTCCTGGAGGTGAAAGGGAATGAGCAGTCAGCCCTGCCTTTCCCCACTTTCTTCCCTGAATTCGAGTTTTATTTTCCTGTCCCCCACTGTTAACATGCTTATAACTCTCCCATTCACTCTGCGAGTAATTACAAGACTTTATACCTTGGTATTCTTGGCCCCTCAGTTATGGAAGGATGGCTGTATTGCAGATCTAGGTTAATGTTTGGGTGGAAGGAAATATCTGATGAAAATGAATTTCACATTGCAATAGTCCTTTTTAGATGAGTGGCCCTATACAGATTCAAATTCACAGGAGGTAGATAAAAGCCTGTTCAAGTTGGTTTTCTTTTTTTTTCTCTTTAAACCATTCATTATGCTTTTTTGAAATAAATTTATTCTTATATGTAAATACATAAACGTATCTTTATATATTTTTAAAGATTGTATTCATTATTTTGGGAGAGAGGGGAAAGGAGAGAGGGAGAGAGACATCAATGTGTGGTTGCCTTTCACCTGCCTTCAGCCACAGACCTGGCTGGAGACCTGGCTTGCAACCTGGGTATGTACCCTGGCTGGGAATTGAACCAGGGGCCCTTGGGTTCATAGGCTGGTGCTCAATCCACTGAGCCACACCAGCAGGGCCAGTGTTCAAGTTTTTATCACCTGATTTCCCAAGAATGGAAAGAGTCAGGGGAATGGCTGGCCTGGAAAAGGAGGAAGTCAGGGCTATAATTTCTTAACTCCAGGCAGAGCCCCGCTCAGGCTGGGAGACAGGGGTGGCCTTTAGAAAGGAGGGTCTTCTCTGAAGGGGCTCCAGGAGGTGAGGAGGCACAGCCCTTGCTTCCAACTGTGGGTTCCCTGCTTTCCCAGGGTTTCCTTGATATGGTCCTGTTCTTACAGTGTACAGCAACCTTCCGGCCCTGGGGGCCCAGGAGTTAGGTGCCTGTCTGCTTACACTCAGCGAGATGTCTGGAAAGATGGGCTCCCCAGGTACAAAGAACTCCAGCGCTACTAAAGCACATGCAACAGTTATGTCACACCTAGATCACAAGCGGAGCTGCATCTTCAGCTCTTAGGCCCTAACTACAGGCGAGTCTAGAACCCAAGAAAGAAACTTTTGTTACAACTATTATGTTTGAGGAGATTTTATAATATTCAGCTGATATGTTTGTCTATATAATCTAACCCTGTTTTCTTACTTGACTGTTTTACCTTCATGAGTATTTTAGGCCTTAGTTTCCTGAAGCCCCCTGTTTTTCTTTTACTACTGGTCCTAATTTCGATTTTTAGCAAAATGTGAGACCCTTCTTGGTTGACACTGGGAAAGTCCCTAGGTAGCTTCATCTTGCACACCCACTTGTCCTCCGGCTCTTTCATTTGAGAAAAATGGAGGAGGGGGAGGGGGAGTCCCATCCCTGTGGCATCTGCGCTCTGTGCGTAGTTCTCTCCCGTGGCAGGAGAGGTCGTGATCCCCCAGCATGTCTCTATCCACAGGGCTTGTCCACCCTGGGCTGGGCTTTCTCAGTGGTTTCTTTGACAACCAGACCTACTATTCTCCCCCTTCCCTCCACTTACCAGTGACTGAAGAAAGTACATAATTGGCTTAGTGAAGCCACCAATACTAATCCATTTTTATGACCCAGCACAGGCTCTTAACACTTTAAAACTCATTTCTTAAAGGAACTAAACTTCTTTTCCAGAATCATTTGAAAGTTGAAAAAAATAGGAATGTTTAAGACCAGAAGGCCCTTCAGGATCTATTAGTCACTGTTCCATTTTATAAATGAGACCCAACCAGAGACACCCAGGGCTCACATAGCCAGATAGATAGAGATGCAGGACCACACTCTAGAGTCTGTTCCCAGTCCTGGGCTCTTTCCACTATACCAGAGGCCACTTCTATTTTCAATGCCACCACCAGCTAACCAATGTGTGCCGTGTAGCCGGGTCTGAGGACAAGGATTATCATTTCACATTGCTTTCCGCGTCCCCTGTCCCCTGGGACAGCAATGACCAACAACAGGTACTCAGAATATTTACTGATGCCTGACCCAAGTTTCCTCAACATAAATTGATGGTTATAATCCCTATATGCAATTGCTTGCTTCCTCCAAGAGAGGACATCTGTGAGTCTATTTATGAATCACGTCAGCAGCCTTGCACAGCGGAAGCACAGAAAATGCAGTTCTAAAAACAGTGATATTGATTTATCCCTGCACCTTACCATGAAAGGGATCATAGTCTAAGGCTATTTGCTCATCTTTGTTTGTACTTAACTTTGATGAATACCTACATCTTTTGATGGCAAGACAACATATAAAAGGGAAGCAAATAAGTACATATAAACGTTTAAAATTAATGTATGTGAGGGATGTAATAAATGCCTCAAATTTTCTTTCCTTCACCTTGGGGATAGGAGGGTGTTGAGAATGGGGTTTGTTGCTAATTCCATAGTTTTATTTAACTCCTTAGTCAAAACAGAGTAATCAGGTACTTTAGAAAACTGAACTCTTATGTTCATTCTTCCGTCCGGATTAAATAAGTACCAGTTTTGTACCTTTCATATTAGTAATGCATTCATTGAACCTTTTCACCCATCATATTTTTAGCCACTTCCTTAGGCCTTTTCATTGCCATCTTGGTTGCTGGTAGGCTGGCCTAGCCAAAATTTGAAATGGCTGCCTCAACGGGTAGAAGCAATTTCAGTTTATTTTTGACTTTCTCATTTTTTGTCACCAAATTAAATGGCCACTAAAAATGATGTTGCCTTTGGGACACAGAGCTTTGATGTATTAGCACATTTCCTAGAAATTTTCTAGTTTCTTTTCTTTGGTCCTACTTGCCTGTTCTTCATAATTTGCTTTTATTTATTCTGAATTATAGTCCATTTTTTTTGGTCACAGTACTCCCTCAACCAGCAAAAGTTAAGCACTATTAACAATTCTCTGAATTAGTTTTAGCCTTACAGAGACTCTTTCAGAAGCATATACTTATTTTATCTTCGCACAAAAGATAGCTTCCTGAAATAACAATGAGTAGTTATGCACACATCTCTCTGTGCATCACACTGAAGTCAGTCTCTTCGTGCTGATTCTGAAGTTGTTCCCCCAAATTAACCTGGGTCTCCCATTCCAAGGAACAGAAGCGTGGGTTGCATTCTAACTTTTAATTTGCTGTTTGGTTACTGTGCATTAGCATATTTAATAACACTACATCTTCTGGCATGTTTCTATTTTTTTCTTTTTTAATTACTGGAAATTTAGAATAGTGTTTCCATCTGAGAAATCAGCTGTGAGCTGCAGGTCAAAGCTAACATTATAATAAAATACTATGTATTAAAACAGGCCGAAGCAAATAAGAGAAAGGAGGGGTCCCGTTAGTTTTCTTATTGGTGCTGTAACAAATTAACCCCAAATTTAATGGCTTAAAACAATACAGACTTATTCTCTCAGAAGCTGGAGATGAGAATTCTAAAAATTGGTTACACTGGGCTAAAATGAAAGTGCCAACAGGGCTGGTTCTGCCTGGAAGCTCTGAAGGGAGAATTCATTTCCTTCCCTCATATCACTACTCACTGATCTCCTGCCTCCCTTTACATTACCAGGATACCTGTCTCCCCATCTTAGGATACTGACCTGAATCACATCTGCAAAGTCCCTTCTGCCATATAAGGTTCTACATTCACAACTAGTTCTGATGTGGATGATGACGTGGACATCGCTGGAAGCCATTATTTGGCTGCCGAAAAGACCATGGCTTCTCTCTCTAGCGACTGTTTCTTTGGGCTGGTTTGATGGGGTGGGGAGATGTTTGTAGGTGGGCCTGCCAATGCCCCTGCAAAGACCCCATGCCCAGCTTCCTGCTGGCGGCCCCTTTGGTGGCAGCCAGGTCTCAGCTGCCTCCCTGGGTACTATTGGGCATGTCACACTGTGCGTGCTCTAGGACCACACTACTGTCCCCAGGATGTTCGCCAGCTGCCCTTTCTCACCGTTTTCCTTCCTTTTCAGCATCGTTAGTGCCGGGAGGCCACCGCATCAGCAAGCTGAGAGGACAACTAAGGCAAGATGTCGGGCCGGAGCGGGAAGAAGAAAATGTCCAAGTTGTCCCGTTCAGCCAGGGCCGGGGTCATCTTCCCGGTGGGGAGGCTGATGCGTTACCTGAAGAAGGGGACGTTCAAGTACCGGATCAGCGTGGGCGCTCCCGTGTACATGGCGGCAGTCATCGAGTACCTGGCAGGTAATGGGACCTCCGGGGCCAGGCCGCCCACCCCCAGATGGCGCCCTCCCGTAGGCGGGGAGAAGTGCTGTCTCTGGCCGCTGTGGGTGGTACCTGGGCTTCAGCTCACCTGCTTGCCTAAGATCCGTTTCTGCGGGCTTTAGGGGAGAGAAGAGGGCAAGAGGAGAGCAGATGATCAACATGGGAGGAAGAGAACCCACAAAAAGTAGCTTTTCCACACCAGCCCTGAAAAAGGTGTATCTTATTTCAGCAAACACAGTGTACAAAAATCTAGGTTCCCAAAGAACAGAGACTACCAGCAGGGTAGCCCCGGGGAGTGGGGAGTTGCTATTCATTTTGTAAAAATGAATGTCAATATAATTAAAACAGTTTGTGTAGCAGATACTTTTGGGACAGACCTCGTATATCAAAGGCCCCGTTAAACATCAGTTTTTCTGTTGGATTCAGGCTAGGACTCAGTGTCCATAAAAAACAGTGACTGGAGCGTCAAAAGCATCTTCAGGTGGTTCCATGAAATCAATAATGTTCTAATGTTGCTCCTTTACAGTGGTGGGTCTCTGTCTACAATAGGTACATAGGAAGTAGTTTCCCATATTAGTTGTTAAAAACTTTTTTTTTCTGTGAGGTGAGTGTTGCTGTGTGTTCTTAATATATTTGAGTAACTTTCATTTTGGTTGTTGTACTCTTATGTCATAAACAGAAACCATACGTCACAATGTTAAGGGTGCTTTAAAAAGATACATAAATATATCAAAATAAAAATCTCTCTAAATAAGTGTGATTAGTTCATTGAAGGGGCCCTTTTAGCCACTAACCACAATGCCTCTGACTGCCCATGGTTAACAAATTCCTGACACCAGCATTAAACCCCTTGGGAAATCCAGCAAGAGATCAAAGCAGACCTCCGCAAACTGTGTACCTGGGAGCTGAGCCCCCTGCAGCCACATGAAAACCCCCAGGGGTGGCAGCGCTGGACCCAGTTTCTGTCCCAGGTCCCTCTTCCCATCCTGCTTCTTCCTCAAGAGCAATCTCTTCCTCTTTAAATGTTTGGTCCTATTCTGCCCTGTTGGTCCCCTGTCACTCACCAAGCAGCATCACTGATGAAAGGCTTCCATGATCCTCCTGTGGGAACCTTGTCCCCCTGGACCTTCTGTCAGGCAGGCAGACCTTGGCACCGTGAGCCTATCCCATATTGTGAAATGAAAGGCTGGTTCCTGGGCTAAAAGCTTTTCAGGAGGGTCCTTCAGGAGGCTGGAGAGCAAGGCTGGAGGGCTCTGAAAGTTGACTGAATCAAGTGTGACAGAGCAGTGCTTTTCAAGGTGGGATCACTCCAGGGATCTTGCTGGCAAGATCTGGAGTGGGGCCTGACACCCTGCATTTCTAATAAACTCCCAGGTGATGCTGATGCTGCTGGTTCAAGGATCGCTCAGAGGAGTGAGATAGCCTGTCTTTTAGGAATAGGCCTTAAAGCTTGGGGAATACTTAAAATGTGAGTTCCAGGGAGCTCGGTTGGTTAGAGCATCATCCTCACACACCAAGATTGTGGGTTCAATCCCTGGTCAGGGCACCTATGAGAATCAACCAGTGCATGCCTAAATAAGTGGAACAACAAACCAATATGTCTCTCTCTCTTCCTCTCCCTTTCTCTAAAATCAATCAAATAAACATAAAAATAAATATAAAACTTTTAAGAAAAACAAAATGCAAGATCCTGGCTGCACCCCTCTCCCAGTGGCCTGAACCCAGAAATCTGGTGGAAAAACCTGCTGACTCCAGGATGGAGAGGAAAGACTGAAAAAAGGTGAATGAAAATTTTAAACTATCTGTTAGGCCCATATCACCCACTGAGACTGGCAACCCCTTGAGTAATCCAGAGAGCCCACAGCCCCTGAACAGGGAGCGGGCCCTGTGACCCGTCGACCCCCAGCTGTGCACTCTCTGCTGTACTGCACTGCCCCAGTGTGATGTTTGTGTAATTAAAGTAATTAAGTACTTTCTGTGTCTCCGCGTGGCAAAAGTCTAAATTGCATGCATAATAAAACAAAAGTTGGCCTTCTGAATTACTGGCATCTCTGTTCATCTTTGGTTCAGATAAAAGCTTACATTTTCCTATTTATTTATTCAACAAATATCTGTTAAGCATCTGCATGTCAGTGTCAGTGCACACATTATCTTCAGATTACTCTCTGGTAATAGAACTGGACCACTGATAGGATTTTTCATTTGCCTTGGATTAGTCCCCAGCTGCCTCCATAGCAATGCCTACTGTCGCCTGAAGGTCACAGGCTGACTTTGAGCCAGCAGGTCTTGAAAGATTCACAGTATCTCCCAAAATAGAGCCCCATCCTATTTCTCAGATGAGTCCTCATAATCCTCCGTTCACTCAACAGTTATTGAACACCTAACCAAATGCCCAGTGTTCTACATGCTGAGGGTACAGCATAGCCCGAGACTGACCGGAATCCCTGCCCTCCAGCAGCACACGCTGGGGAGGGGAGACACAAACAAATAAGTGGAGTGTCTGTGCTGCATCAGATGGTGCTAAGCGTTAGGGGACAAATAAAGCGGAAAGGAAGGATGGGTAGGGTGTTCCGGGAAAGGGAGGGGCGAGTTATAAAGGCCCTGTGGAGGGGGTGGCATCTGAAGGGGGCCAGGGCGTGGCCTGCAGGAGTGTGGGGGCACGTGCTGGGAGTGTTGAGGGAAACAGCAATGGGGCCAGGAGGCTGGAGCTGAGGGAGGGGGCTTGGGCTGTGAATGAGGCCCCCCGGGGAGGGGAGCATGGGCTGGTGGGGGGGATAAGAGCTAGCAATGGGGGCTCTACAGGGTTTGGGGCAGAAGTGGCAGCGATCTGATCCTGGGGACCAGGAGGGGGAAGCAGGGCGGGGTGGGGAGCAGCTGGAAGGCTACTGCAGAAATCCAGTGAGAGACGTGGTGGGTGGAGGTGGGCAGTGAAGGCTCTGGGAAGCGATCAATCAGAGCACTGATGTATTTTGAAAGCTAAGACAACCAGGTTTACCAATGGGTTGCCCAGGAAATAGAAAAGGAGCACCTGGCGGGATGCTCTTACCATGAATATCCTCCCCCTTCCCAGCCAGTCCCGGCATCCAGCACCTTCCTTTTGTGTGTTTTCTCCCCTCCAAACTCAGGCTGGAGTGGAGAGAGCACAGGCTTGTTGGATGTCAGTGTAAACCTGGTTTATCTGTTAACCAGCTCCGTTACCTAGGCTAAGGCCTGAGTCTCTCTGAGCTTCAGGTACGTAAAAATGCCTGATGCATAGGATGCACTCAAGACACGTTAACTCTTCTTCTCTCCCTTCTATTAAGAGCTGATGAAATCATTCAGGGCAAAATATGATGACTAACTCTGTTAAAAAGTGTTGTATTGGAGGGCTGCATTTGCATTTTAATTAGACAAGGAGTTTTAAGCCAAAGAAATGAATCATTATTAGTGGAGTTTCAGGCTACTATTAAATAAGTAAACAGGGAGTGTTTATTAGCTGTTTTCTTTTTTTGTTATTATTTTGGAGGAGGCATCGGTTGATTTTGCTTAGGAAAGAGTGTTCATAGTATAAAAGACCCCGGTCACCCTTGAAATGACCTTCAGCATTCAAGACACACACATGATAGAATTCCTCCTTGGAGATACAATGGAAAGCAGACAGGCATGACCTTGCCTTTGCCAGGCTTCTACCAAACACAGCGCAGTAAGGTGCCGAGAGCCGGGCAGAGAAGTTAGAGGAGCTTTGGGAAGAGGCGGGGCAGGCACAGGGGTGGCTGCCTAACGTAAAGGAAGGGTTTAGAGACCTAAACCCTGCTTTTTCTTAAAATGATTGATTGAAAATCCTGAAGACCGGGTTTCATCTCCAGAGATTTTGGGGCCTGTTCCGGGCACCAGGGTTTTTTAAATAGTTTTTTGTTTTTGTTTTGTTTTAAAGATTTTTTTTTTTTTAATTTATTATCCTGAGAGAGGGGAAGGGAGAGAAGCAGAGAGGAGGAAAGACACCAGTGTACGGTTGCCTTTCACCTGCCTCCAGCTACAGAACTGGCTGGAGACCTGGCTTGCAACCTCATTATGTGCCCTGGCTGGGAATCGAACCAGCGACCTTTGGGTTCATAGGCCATTGCCTTATCTACTGTGCCACCAGCAGAGTGGGGGGAGGGGCATCAGGGTTGGCACAAGTCTTTCTGCCTTGGCTGGCTACTTCCTTTCAAGCGAAGCTGGGGGGTTGGGGGTAGTGGACATGTGGGCTGGGAGATGAGAGGATGGAGACTTTGTACACAGGGTCTGGCCGAGAGGAAGAGAAGAAAGGAGAGAAGCTGGTTCGTGGAGAAGGGTGCCTGTAGCTAAAGTAGGAGACCGTGGAGGAGAGACAGGATGCAGGGTTTGGGAGCTGGAAGGTTTTGGGCATCTACAAGATGCCCAGAAAGTCATAGAGATTAGGGATGCTGGATTCTGGCTCTGCCCCTTATCAGCTAAGAACGGTTAGGCATGTTGCATTGCTCTCAGTGTCATCGTGAGGATTATGTAAAGTAACGCATGAAAAGTGCTTAGCACCGCTCCAGGTGCAGGGCAGCAACCTAGTCCGTGCCGCAGTCACTGCGATCCCAGCGGGAGCAGTGGGCTGGCGCTATAGATGGAGCCTCCGGGCAGGCTGCGCGTAAAGGGCATAGGCGTGAGAGGGTCACCCAAGGAGAACGCAGTGACAGGACTGGAGAGCCCAGGACCAGCCTGAGCAGCATCAGTGGGCCCAGGTTTATGGGCCAAGCCAGGGGGAAGGGGTGTCAAAGGAGGCTGAGACAGGCAGCCAGAGGTTAAGGAGGAAGGCGTGCGAGTCAGAGCTCTACAGACCAAGGTAGGGAGAGGGAGTCAGTAGCGTCAGGGGTCTTGGCGCTGACACCAAGCCAGACAACAGATCTAGGCACCTCAGGGCATGGTAATGGGCAAGGACAGTGTGGATGGTCAAAGGCAAACTGCAATGGGCGGAGGAGCAGGGGTGTGGGGAGGAGACTCAGGGGGTGAGGACTCTAGGGAGTTTGGCCCAGAAGAAAGGAAGTGAGAGGGGAAGGCAGCTGGTGGGGTGGAAGGTGGGAAACGGTGTGACGCAGGAGATGCGTGAGCCCAGGGTCCTCAGATTCTAACTTCAGTTTCACTAACTGGACCTGAAGTTTAGCATTTCCATCCTTTATGAATGGGGCAACAAACCAGAGTAGTGTCAGCAGCACCTGGGACTTTTTCACCAATTGAAATTACTGAAATTTTATTATTACAGGCCCATTATTATAGCCATCTAGAATGCCATGTGCACTCATCATTACATCAGAAGCACAGTAGATTATTAGACTTGCACTAGGTTTACTATTTAATGTATTGATAAAGAAGCATATAGCCTACTGTATCCCAGGCTTTTCAACACTTTGGAAACTACATGCCAGTGTAATCAGTTTTGTTGTCTTCCTATATTTTACGCATGTAAAACCTTACCTTGTGTTGGCAAAGGTGTAGAGAAATTGGGAACCCTTGTGCACTGCTGGTGGAGATGAAAAATGGTATAGTGGCTGTGGAAAGCAGTTTGATGATTCCTCAAAAGGTTAAGAGTTGCTGTATGACCCAGCAATTCCACTCCTAAGTACGTGCCCCCCAAATTTAAATCAGACACTGAAACAGATACATACACGCAAATGTTCATACAGCATTGTACACAATCGCCCAAAAAAGGGAACTCAATTATTTAATCCAGTTTACATTTCCAATGTAACTGAGGGAAAATGGACTAAAAACCAAGCCCCAAATTCCGGAAAATAGTTTTGTACATCAGCAATGAATATAACATAAGTACAAGATACCGAGAATGAATAATTTACTATTTTTATGGTGAGAAAATATGATATATTTTTAATTGAGAAGATAAATAGGTCTTCAAACAGGGCTGACTTTCAGTGCACCTCATGAAATCATCATGTAACAGAGATATCCGTCATTTACACATCACTTTCAGACAGTTGGGTTTCTCCATTTACCACCAAACATTTTTTTTTTATCTAATGATTTTCATTTATTACGTTTGTGTTTTGAAAAGACATACATGATTGTGCAGGTTGGACCCTGCACAGGGAAACACATGCAAGGGAATACCTTTCACATGTTGGACCTCAAAGAACTGTACAAGGAGGACCCCCCACAATGGGATCATCTTCTGGAGGGCAGGCCCCTGGTAGCACAGGCGGCCCCAATTGGAGACTGTTTGAGGAACCCATCTGTATCAGTGGACCAGCTGGCGTTGTTGCGAGAGGCTGCGTTCAGCTTCAGTGAATTTTTTTGAAGACCCTTCCAATGCATTTGCCTATTTCATGGTGGGTGATTTATTTACAAGTGCACCTGCCCACACTGTGCTGAGTGTTCAGCAGTTTTGGACCAAGAACATCGTAATCCCCTTGCCCCACCCTCCCCATTCATCCATCCTCAACCTGAGCCTCTCTTTTTTTTTTTTTGTTTCCCTGGATGAAAAAAAAATGTCCTCAAAGGGAAACATTTTGCCACTGTGGAAGAGGTGAAATAAGAAACAGCAGAAGCACTAAAAGGCATCAAAATCGATGAGCTCAAAAACCATTTTGAGTAGTGGAAAAACTGTCTCAATAGGTGTAGTGCATCAAATGGAGAGTACTCTGAAGGTGACTGATGTATAAACATGTAAGAATAAATGCACAATTTTTATAAATAACTTCTGGTTTTTGGAGGGTTCCCCCTTTGTATATTTATTTTGAGCATTTCCAGTAGATGGCAGGAAAGGGTCTGGTTCGGAAAAAATCAGGGAGGTCAAGTGTCTTGAGGAAGAGACGGACATCTTTTTCTAATTTGCACAAAGTCACCCTTGACCTAGCGGTGGCCTTGCTGATATGGATCTGTAGGGCAAACCTGGGAACAGGAAAACCACCCAGACAGCCATTACAGCTTTCTGGCCTGGAAGAGAAGCAGGGCAAAGGTGTGTGAGGCTGATGAGGCTGGGAGGAGGGAGGGAAGGAGGAAGGAGGGGGAGATGACTCCCAGGTCTGTGTGTGGAGGAAGCTGACAGACCCAAAGGCGATGGGAGGAGCAGGCCTGGGAAAAGGGTGGTTTGGATTTGGGGAGTTCAATTACCTGTGGAACACGCAGGTGAGGAGTCCCAGGTGCCGTCACAGCAGAGCTGGAGGTGCAGATGTGACCACATGGGCAGGTAGGTGGAAGCTGGAGCCATGAATGGATGTGACTCCCCCAAAGACTGCATGGCCTGAGCAGAGCAAAGGGCCCACAAGGAGCCCCAGGGCACTGTGACCTAGTGGGCAAGTGGACAAGCAAGGAGGGGTTGGGGGTTGGGTGGGCAGGAGGGGCCACTTCATGCCCTCCATTCCAACCTTCTATCCGATGTGGTATTTCCCATCTGCCGGGGGCCGGGATTTCCAGTGTTGGTTCACATTGTGTACAAAATGAGAGGACACAGGCTCTTCCAAAATAATGTGCACGGTGAGCTTTCCAACATCCCTTTTGGCTACAGAAATCATTTTTCTTGCTACCAGTTACTCAGCTGCATTCCAGATGGTTACTGTTGCTGGAAGGGAAACTTCCAAGAAGTGAAAAGTTTGCGAAGCAAGTCTGTCAACTTCTGTAGAAGTCTCCACCACTTCACAGAATAATGAATGACCTTCCCGCAGAATTTCCAATAAAACAAGTATGTGCTGTCTAAGTCTAGTTTTCCTACTGATTGCCAATAGAAGGATACTTGCGTTCCCAAAATCAATAAAATCACTCAAGAATGTAGCAACTGTAATATGGAAAAGATGTGCGAAGGAATTTGCAGCAACGTAGTACTTTTCATTATGGAAATACCATATAAACAGTAAACTCTTAATGCTTATTTTATAGTTCACATAAATGCATTTGTCAGAACAGCATTTGAAAATATTAGTAATGATTAATGTTATTTTCAAACATTTAAATGGTGACATCTCTGTCCCAAAGAATGTTCAGACCAAACATTCGCAGAGAAAAGAACTCCTTGGTCTTGACTTTCTACTGTGAATCATTAAGAAGTTTTCCTCTTTGAAGAAAAGAAAAACAGCTCTACCTCTGCTTTTGCTCTAGAGCACATGATCAAGGTTTCCTTAAAACTGATTTTGGAAGGGGTAGTCCAGGAACCCAGGCGCAGGCGAGCCTCACCTTGCGCCCTGCTCCTGCCACCTACTGAATCGCTGCCTTTACTCTTCTCTCTGCTGCATTTGATTCCAGCAGATTTTCCACCTGTGAATTTCACATCTACATCTGTCTGTCAAGCTGCAAATAACTCAAACTTCAGGGTCTTGAAGGCTCCAGGAACGGAGGGCTTCCCATTAACCCCACTTTTCATGCTGACAACTAAGTTAGTGAACTTGGGAGGATGCTTACTTCTTCCTCTAAATGCAGGCGACAGGCAGGAGAGTGATGTTCCAAGCTGCTAAATTAAATTTGATTGCTCCAAAGCTCAAAACTGGGGGGCTCCTTGGCCCCTGCACCCATCCAGACAAAGGGGTGAGTGGGGCCCCTGAGATGAGCAAGTGCAGGGGCCCCTTTTTTAATCCTCACCCAAGGATATGTCCATTGATTTGAGAGAGGGAAAGAAGTGAGAGAGAAATATCAATCAGTTGTCTCCGGCACGTGCCCTGACCAGGGATTGAACCCACAATCTAGGTATGTGCCCTAACCAAGGACTGAACCCACAACTTGCCGGTGTACAGGATGACATGCCAACCAACTATAGCACCCAGCCAGGGCAGGAAACTCCTTTTTATTGCACACAATGGGAAGCTGCACCTTTTAACCTAGAGTTATAGAGCAAGCCTATTAGTGACAGCTGTATTACTACATTTATTTCTGATGGGTACACTTTTTAAGGATAAAGAAAGGCTTGAGCAGTAGTCTGAATACAGCAAATCAGATTATTATATTATTATATAATAATGGCATTAATTTCAAATACTCTGTCCCATTGTCCCAACAGATATGCTCATACTTCTCAAACTACAGTGCCTGTCCCCCAATCTTTGACTCAGAAAACATGACCACTGTATAAATGAATTGTCCGTAAACATAGTATTCATTGCTTAATAACCTGGAAAGGATGTTGTGAGATAAATTTGCAGTGTTTTAGCGCTTTTTATTATGGAAATGCCACATGAATATTTAACTCTAGTACCTATTTTATTCTAATTTTTGTTAATTACATTTGCTTAGTTAATATGGCATACTTATGCTAAGTTATTTTATTGCCATGGGTTTTATAAATGATGGCAATTTCATATGCTATTTTATTTGAAATTAGGTGAATTATAAAGAATAACTCACCTGTTAATTTGGAGGTTTTAGTATTTTTGCCATTGTATCAGCAAATCCCCAACACACATACACATACACACACACACATACACACACACAGTGCAAACACATCACACAACAGATTTACACACACATGCACATACATGCACTCTCTTCTCCATGTATCAGTGAAACAACTCGTTGGCACATTGCCTTTAGCTTTCTAAAGGAACACATTTTCTCTATAGGCTCATTCATACTTTTTGTTTGTTTGTTTGTTTAATTTTATTGTTGTATTACATCCATCCCCTTTTTGCTCCCCTCTGTCCCCCTCCCCACCCACCCATTCCCCTCATTCATACTTTTGAAGGCAGACAAGTTTGATTTAACAGAACATCCTTCTAAAAATGAGGAAGAACAAAAAATAACAAAATAGGAGGAAGGAGAAAACATACAGATGGTATAAAACAATTGTATAGATGTACAAAAAATTGACTCAAAAATTTTGATAGTTTTAGGAAAATTCCTTTCTATCACCCTCATCAAATGACATATTTGTTCAACTCAGAGCCATGCCTAGGTTCTGAGGGGCATGTGGAAAACCCCTAAGCCCCAGCATACATTACTTCACAAGTCTCCTAGGTATTCTCACTAGGAATTCATTTCTTGGGTTAAGCATTTTGTCATCCCATAGTCTAAGTCAATTTTCCACCCACTTTCCTTTAGGACAACAGAGACCTGGGGCATCAAGTGAAATGGAAGATGAGACTCTGAAAGGGTCCTAATGGGTACCAAAGACAGACTTTGCCTACCTCACTGTTATCTTCAGAGATGGCCCCGCTGTCTGCAGGCTAAAAGAAGCTCAGGTTCTGTTAGCGTTTTGTTTTGGTCAAGATTAACTTCTGCCAACAGTGGCTTAAACAAGTTTATTTCTTTTTCATGTGAAAGAAGTCTAGAGAACTTCTTTATAGTCCAGGTTGGTAAGGAAGCTCCACAGTCAGAAGATATCTCAGTTCCTTCTATCTTATTACTCTATTATCCATTGCTTTCTTCCTCTTGGTCACAAATGGCTGCTCAAACGCCGGTCATCACATCCTCAGTCCCCCAGGGGAAAAAGAAGGAGCACCATACAATATGACTGTTTGCCTTTCATTAGCCAGAACTTAGTCACAGGACCACACTTATTAATAAGGGAGGTTGGGGAAAACTGTTCATTTATTTCTATGGATATGGGCTCAGCAAATACATAAACAAACAGACAAACAAATTTTTTTAAATCAGAAGTCCATATGCCAGGGAGGGTGGGGAAGAATTAATGTCAAGGGATAGTTATGTCAAGGGACTGGAAGACTTTGCTATCAGGTCTTGCTAAAATATCTTACTTGCCTATGACCTGAATTCCTCTCAGCTTTCTGGATTTCTTCCCAGGTCCAGACATAAAAATCACAAATGAATACAAATGTGATCAAATCCAAAGACCATTCCCAAGGAAAAGCTTTGGAAAGCTCAGACCCCATTCTGTGATTGCCTATTAACTCTTTGTAATTTTAGCTGAAATTCTAGAATTGGCCGGCAATGCCGCAAGGGACAACAAGAAGGCCCGGATAGCCCCAAGACACATCCTGCTGGCGGTTGCCAATGACGAGGAGCTCAACCAGGTATGTCTGCAGCATGGACACATGCCATCAAGTGGGTTTGCCAAACACAATTGCATGTGGCCACAGCTGGCCCAAATCAGTCCTGCTAAGGTTCCCAGTCACCTTTATGCCCAAAAACTTAGGTCATATAAGAGGAACCAGCTCTGCTAGCTGTATCATTCAGCTTCAAAATAAAAGTACCTCTGGAATAGATCTCATTCTGTATTCTGGGTCTGGTCGGACCTTCTTTTCCTCTTTAAAAGCAAGTTCAATGTGTTTCTGGGGAAGGTGCAGTGCACGTACATTATTTTTCTCACCATTCCTTCCCCCAAACTTTGTAGACACGTATTCTCATGAGGGCAGGAGAGCCCTTCTTCATGTATTAGCACTGACCTTTTATTTTTAGAAATGACCCTAAAGTGGAGTGAATGTCTGGCCCTCCCACTCCCAAGGATGTGCAAGGTGGCAAGTACAATAAAAAATAATTACTAGAAAAAATTTAAAATACAAGCTACAAGCTGCCAGGGTTTTTTTCATTATTATTATTATAGCCAATAGATACACAATAACCCTGTCAATTTAGTATAAAGGTTTCTAGACTCTTCCTTATGATTCCTATACTTTGGCACAGATGGGCGCCTAATGATTTGCGCACCAGCCCTGGCTTTGGACCACACTTGGCAGCAGTGCTGCACCAGGACGTGTAGAGCATGTCAGTGGAGTTGCTTTGACTCCTGCCAAGGGGTCAAAGTAAACAGGCAGCAGTTGGGAGATGCCTGGTCAAACACACTCTACTGATGGACTATGAAATCAAAAGCGTGTCGAGACTACTGGTCTACCGTTAACTGAGTCTAGCCCTAGCACTGACCTTTGAACCCCATTTTGTCAAACTATGCTCCCCGTGTGAAGTTCTTTATCCTCTGTTATGTCTGGAATTCCAGAGCCCATCAGTGATTTCAACCTCTGTACCCTTTCATTTTTCTTTGTTCATTTGATTTTCTGCACAAGGTCACGGAAGCCTTGGTACCTAGAGACACACTCTGCAAGTGAAACAGGGAAAGCCAATTAAACTGCGTATTACACAATTTCTTTGGGAAAGCAAAGACCAGATTTAGGCCTTGCTGTGGAAGTATTTCGAATTGTACTAAGTCCATCATCAGAAAGCTCTCAACTGTCTGAACTTGTGTGTTTCTTTCTTCAGCTGCTAAAAGGAGTGACCATTGCCAGTGGAGGGGTCCTGCCCAGAATTCACCCAGAACTGCTGGCCAAAAAGCGAGGGACCAAAGGCAAGTCAGAGACTATCCTCTCCCCTCCCCCAGAGAAAAGAGGAAGGAAGGCCGCGTCAGGCAAGAAGGGGGCCAAGAAATCCAAGGCTGCCAAGCCACGGACATCCAAAAAGGTGAGCCAGGTCATCTGGGAGCTAGGGACTCTCAGAGCCGGAGGAAAGCTGAATGTTCAAAAGATGAGGGTATAGCCACATCTCCAAAGAACTGGGGACTCTCCACAGCTTGGTGCTGGGAGAAAATGACAAGAATGTATGAGAAGAATCAGCAGCTGTTGAGATGGAGCTCGACTCATCAAGCGGAGTCTACTAGAGGTTTCCAAACGCAAAGTGTGGGTGGTTTTCATGTTTCCAGATCCTTTCCACTGCCCTAAAACCTTATCTGAGAGCTAATAGCCCGGAACTCTGCTTTGCATTTCTCCATCGCTCCATGTTAAACACTAAAATATCTCTAGCCTCCCCTAGATAGTTGGCTAAGTCCGGCCAATGGGATTTCTGTTGTTTTCAATAACCTAATGGGCTAAGTAGCTACAGCTCAGAGATGCCGTTTGCAGACTAACCCTTTCACATGCTGCCCAGCACAGTAACTGCTATCCATGTGTGCCTATTTCAATTTGAATTTAACATGATTAAAATGAAATCAAATTTTAAATCCATTCCTCGCTGTACCAGCTGAGAGCTCATCACCCTGAGTGGCACAGACACAGGGCACTTCCATGATCATGGGAAGCTCAATTGGGCAGCACAGCTTCCAAGCTTGTCAGTTTCACTCCACAGACCTCCGTGACAGCAGAGATCATACAAGAGCTCTCTGCACTGCCGCAGTGCCCCAGGGAAAGTCCGGGGAGAAGGGGGAATGAGCAAAGTGCTAGAATGACCCCACTTTGTTCTGATGCTTGTCATCATAAGCTGTAGACATCGAAAACAGCAAGAATAACATGCCCATGTCCAGGTTTAAATGAGGACCACAGTTACTGTGAACCCTTTAACACACCGTGTGTTTGACAGCACCCTTTTCTTTTCCTTACATTGCTGTCCCTTGCTTGTCTCCATCAAGAACAGCAGAACATAATGCCTGACCACTTCCTTTCATATCCACGTTGGTGGCAGCCATGGAGGAGCTTTAGCGAGTCACTTTGGGATTTTCCAAATGATTCCCCATCTGTCCCTCTGATTTCCACCCACAGTCCAAACCAAAGGACAGTGACAAAGAAGGAACTTCAAATTCCACCTCTGAAGATGGGCCAGGGGATGGATTCACCATCCTCTCTTCCAAGAGCCTTGTTCTAGGGCAAAAGGTAATAAGGAGAATTGTACTGTGCTGTAGCAAACCATGATAGCATTTTTATAACCTACTGTTTATAAGCAATGATGCTTCCCTTCAATTCTGGCTCCCCTATCTGACTTGCTCTCTGGTCTTGAATAATTATTCTTCTCCCCCTCTCCCTCCCCCTCCTCCTTCTTCTTCTTTAAGATTTTATTAATTATTTTTAGAGAGAGAGGAAGGGAGGGAGGAAGAAAGGAAGAGAAACATCAATGTAAGGTTGCCTTTCATATGCCTCCAGCTGGGGATCTGGCTGAAGACCTGGCTTGCAACCCGAGTATGTGCCCTGACTAGGAACTGAACCTGTGACCCTTGGGTTCGCAGGTCAGTGTTCAATCCACCGAGCCACACCAGCCAGGGCTAAATTATTCATTTACAGAGCTAGGGCAGGGTCTCCGTTGTGAAAGTAAACAAGCTCTGTAGTGCTGAGCGTTGTTCATGATGATGTTGGTTAGCCCTCTACAGTAAGCCTAGAGAATCCTTGTGGTCATCAGAAAGGATGGCATTACTGGTTTTGGTGGAAATTCCCCCATTGCTGTTATTTCTGTGCTCACACTCACAGCTAACTTTCTCAAATAGTCTTTGGGAGGTCCACCTGACATGCCATGACATCATTTATCAAAGAAAGAAAATAGAAATATGTTTCCTGAAAATCCCTGGTGTTAGAAATGAGTTATTTGCCAATAATTTCATCTGCTAGCCTTTCCCGGCGGCAGGAAAAAAACAAACAAGGCTAGAGATTTGAATGGTCTCCAGCACAACAGCGGGCCCAGCCAGACATGCAAATAATTCATTCCCACAGCATCCAAGTTTACCAAACAGATGATTTATCTCTCAACTCAACTGGGGCTGAAATAAGACCCACAAGGAAACAGTTAATCAAATACCTAGTAGCTGAACATTTGCAGCCTAACAGGACATGTGAACTTCTTTGAAGCTGTTGGGAAGAGCATGTTACAAAAAGAGTGTAAATGTGACATGTTCCTTATTCATCACTGATGAAAGCCAGAAGCAAAGCGTTGGAATATATGCCTCCTCTAGGGGCCATCTGTAGTTACATGATGATTAGCTTTGTCTCACTTGTCCAGGGAAACATGAAGTTCTTGCTCACGTGGGGAGACAATGGATAATGCCTTCATTAAACTCACCTATGAGTACACAGGGCATCATTTCACAAGTGTAGCCCCAGCCATGTGTCCCTGAAAGCTAAGATGGTCAGACATAGGCAGGGCAACGTCCTGAAGCCCATCACTTCTCAAGGTCATCAGCTCTGCGACCCTGCTAAGCTCTGTGCTGCTCTGGGAAAGATGCAGGAAACAGAAGGCAGAGGAGAGAACACGAGCACCAGGCTTCCCTTGCAAGAGCTACTCCAAGAATATGTCACCAAACACCAAGGCTGCCAGGATTGGGAAACAAAGGCATAGGCTATAGAGAAAGGAAGAAAAGGGGAGGTCCCATTTCTGCTCCTGTAAGACGAGGTGATTTTTTGCATGCTGCTAATGTCAGAGTGAAACTCAAATCCACTGAGCTTAACAGAGTCTAATGAAAACCAGTCACCTAGGGCCCTCGCTGCTGTGGCTCAGTGGATTGAGTGCAGGCCTGCGACACAAAAGGTCACCAGTTAGATTCCCAGTTAGGGCGCATGCCTGGGTTGCAGGCCAGGTCCCCAGTGGGGGGTGCGCGACATTGCTGCCCATTCTCTCACACATCAGTGTTTCCCTCCTTCTCTGTCTCCCTCCTTTCACCTCTCTCTAAAAGTGGATTAAAAAATAAAATATTTAAAAAACAAACACCTGGGCAACCTGAGACATGGGTTGACATTCAGTATTAATAATTGAGAGAATGAACAGTACGACAAGAAATATGCAGATTTTTTTAACAGGATTTCATGTTTCCTGCAACTTTCCACCTTTTGCTCCTAATGCAGCTGTCCCTGACCCAGAGTGACATCAGCCATATTGGCTCCATGAGAGTGGAGGGCATTGTCCACCCAACCACAGCCGAAATTGACCTCAAGGAAGATATAGGTAAGGACCTGAGACTTTGGTAGAGGTGCCATAGGACAGCCTGCTGTTTGGGCAAGTTCCTGTGCAATTGGTCATTGTCATCCGGGTACCCCTGCTTGGGGTTCCATGTCTCTGTATGTAGCTGAGTAGCATTACTACAGAGTAACTAATTTTGTTTTAAATCTGCATATATTTTTGAAGTTTTTATTAAAGTGCTATATAAAACAGATCATTTGTGCACAGCTTGATGAATTTTTCTCAAAGTGAACTCATCTTTGTAACCAGCCCCTTGATCATGAAGCAGATCCTTACCAGCACCCCCTCCTTGCCCCCACCTCCATGGGCGACCACTATCTTGCCTTCTAAAGCATAGATAATGTCATCTGTTTTAGACTTTATATGAATGATACTGCGCAGTATGCCTTCTTTTGTGTCTGGCTTCTTTTGCTCAACTCAGTATTTGTGAAATCCATCCAATTATTCTCTTTGCTGTACAGTCTTCCACAGTAGGAATATACCACCACTTGTTGATCTAGTCCACCATTGGTGGTATTTGGGTAGTTTCCAGTTTGGGCGATAATGAATAATGCCGAGATAAACACTGTATGTGTTTGGGGTAAAACTCTACATATGCTTTAAGCTTAAGTGTTGGGAACGCCATTGGTAAAAAAAGAAAGGGGCATCTAGGAAAAGTTAGCTGTCTTTATGGGGGAGATGTTACCAGGCTCGGTAGAACAGCTTGGAAAGTTAACTGTCAGAGGCACTAGAAATATTGTAAAAGCACACTAAAGGATCACCATCTTAGCCATTGACAAGACGGAAGTGCCTTAAAGTCTCCACTGAAAAAATGAAGTGAGCAAAGAAAGGGCTTTGTCTCTAGCATACAGGGCTCACTTCTGAGCTAGGTGATTCGAGGCAGCTGCTAGTCCTTCAGCCCTGGATGGCAGCACAGGGGCCCCAGGCTGCTGGGCTCACTATGTTCCCCCCTTGGTAGCAGAAGCCACTTGCTTTACAGAAAAGGAGACAGGACAGCACTAGGTGGTGGGGGGCTGAGGGATTCATTACAGAGAAGCAGAACTTCTCTTGCACAGAAATAGAGATGATGAAAATGCCTTCCCACTCCTCAAACCCCGCTCAGGCCCTACCAATCGCCAACTCCCATCTCTGTGGAAAGACTTCCCAGGTGGCCTTAACCTTGAGCTCCGTTTGGAAGTGTGTCCTAGCTTCTCACGAGCAAAACAAGTGACAGTGTCCCACTTTATTATTGCTGTAGTTTGTATTTTATTTTAGGAAAACAGCAAAGATATTCCAATTTTTTAAGTGGCAGGTGATGGTAGCATAGAAAGAGCACTGGTTTTGGAGGAAAATTCAAGCTTAGATCCCAGCAGCAGAGTCAGCCTGGATTTGTGTCCTGAGTTTTACGAATCACTTCCTAGCTATGTGACTTTAAGCAGATTTCTTACCACTTTGAACCTCAGTTTCCTCATCTGTCAGTGGAGGTGACAATAGTTCCTGGCACTTGGGAGTGGGAGGTGCTGTGAAGATTAAATAAGATAAGCGGATGGTGCTTAGTGCAGTACTGGGCTCCTAAGCATTTGATAAATGATCATCTTCTTACTGTTGTCGTGTCATTAGAAGGGGTCCCTCCCATCCTCCCATCGCGTTCCATTCTCCACTACCATCTCCTAAACCAATAACTGCATGCAAGTAAGACCCTCAATTATTCTTTTTTGAGCATTGCTTTCACAGGAGAGTTCAGGCACACACATAAAAGTAGCAGAAGAGTATAATGAAACCCTATATACCCAGTTGCAAAATTCATCCACCTGTGACTAAATTTGTTTCAAGTCTGCCCCGACCCATATCCCGCCAAACATCATATCATTTTATCTGTGAATATTTCAGAATAATGAGGGCTGTTTTTAACAATATAACCATAGCACAACTAAAAAACTTGTTAATGTCAAATATCAGTGTTCAAATTCCAGTTGAGTCTTAAATGTCAATTGATTTTTTAGTGCTTACTTAATTCACGATCTAAATAAATCCACACAATACAATTGGAAGATAAGTCTCTTGTCTCTTGTAGCCCATACATTCCCCTTATGATCTTTCTCTTTCCCTTTCCCCACTCTCTCCCTTCCCTCTCTCTCTCTTTCATTGTTTTTTACAACTTATTTGTGGAAGAAGGCAGGCCATTTGTCCTGTAGGGTTTCCCGAAGCTCATATTTTGTTGCTTGCGTACTCCTGGTATCCTTAAACATGTTTCTTCTCTTCCTTATAAATTGGTACTTGATTTAAAGGCTCTAATAAGATTCAGGTTGGCTGTCTCTCATGGATGCTCCTTTTCTAGTTTTGTCCATTCGTTAGGGGCAGCAAAGCAGAGATGCTCTAATTCTAGCATGCCTTCTTCATTCCTTCACTGGAATATTTCAACAAAGAGCAAGTCCCCTCATCAGACATCCTCAGGGAAGGGGGTGAACTTACCTCACCTTTTACACATTTCCATCTGGCCCCTGACCTGACTGCAAAGTGGAGCAGCTAACACCTACTTCCTCTGCTTTCAACATGAACTTGGTGACCAGCTTTGGTTACCTGGCCTTCTCGACACTTCTGTGACCCAGCAGGTCAACACTGGTCACGAATCTGAGGGCCAGAAAGAGACTTAGAGGTATTGGGTATAACCTGTGATCAACCATTTCCAAATTGTTATTGAAACCCAAGAACATTCATGAAGAAATCCCCTCTACCCCCCTCCCTGGTGGAGAGTGAGTGCCAGAAGGGTGTTTTCCCTACTGAGGTGCACAATGCACCATGGCTCTCCAAATATATTTGCGGGTAACTGTGGAGCAGGGAGGCTCCCTCCTCCAACTTCTAGGGGTGTCTCTGAATGAAAAAAGAATAACTACCAATAACCATAAAGAGAGAGAGTTGAGACTTGCCCCAGACAGCAGATCACCAAATTTGGAAGAAGATGGACATAGATGAGGAGAAATACCTCATCTCTCACTGTCAGCAGCAGTCATCCTGGTCTGGACAAAACACCCACGTGTCAACACAGAGGCATCAGGACACCCCCAGGGCACAAAGGTTTCTAGTGGGTGGGAAGTGGAGTCCTACTATCTCCTGGGGGTCCCACATGGCTTCTGTAGAAGCACAGCCCTGAAGTATTGAGTGGGGAATTGTCCTAACATCAAAGACTGGAAGAATTCCCAGCAGAAAACTCTGCATTTTCCATTGGAAATCAAGGCCCACATTGGAGAATAACCTTCCAGGTGTCCTGGGCCTGTCTGTCCTTTAATCCCAAGGACTTACAATGCACTGGTGGTGGTGAGAGGGGAGAACAGAACCCAGGTACTCTACCCAGAGCTTTCTGCTGAGCCATCAGTCCCCTCAGGCTTGGGCTCGCCATTGTGGCTGCATCTCCTGGATCCACGGTGGCTCTGGGACCAGGTTCGTAGGCTGGGACAAGAGGGCTTATGAAAGGCTCCCCTAAATGGGGTGTTGCCATCAAATCAAGACATTGAATTTAGTCAACACCACAGAGACTGAGCCCAGAGAACAGAACACTAGAGCCTCAATTTAAAAAAAAAAATCATCTTCAGGATTCATGTCACGAGACACTTTATGCCAACTCACCCCCTAAAAAGGTCCTTTAAGACTTTATTGGAGGCCCTAGACAGGTAACACAGTTGATTAGAATGTCATCCCAATACACCAAGGTTTGGGGTTCAATCTTCCGTCAGGACACATACAAGTATCAATCAATCAATGTGTTAATAAGTGAACCAACAAATCAATGTGTCTCTCTCTTTCTTTCTTTCTCTTTCCCTCCACCCCTTCCTCTTTCTAAAAATAAGCAAAAAAAATTAAAGCCCTGGGAGGGTGACTCAGTTGATTGAAACATCATCCATTACATGAAAAGGTTACAGGTTCCATCCCCAGTCGAGACACATACAGGAGGTAACCAACCTATGTTTTTCTCTCTCCCTTTCCCTCCATCCCTCTGTCCCTCTCTCTCTCTCCCCTCTTCTCTCTCTCAAATCAACAACAACAAAAAATATATCCTCAGATTATGATTAAAAAATAAAAAGTTTTTAAAAAGTGCTGATGCACAGGAGCCAGAGAAAGATTCCTGCCACCAGTGCCCACTGACTAACCGAGATTTCAGCTACAGAGTTTTCTTCCAACTTTCTAAGTATGGTTTGTTTGTTTTTTCTGGCCTAATAAAAGTATGTCAAAGAGTGTAATTAATGACATTGAAAAGAACAACCACAGTGGCTTCCCCTTGTTCTCCTTCACAGGGAAAGCCTTGGAAAAGGCTGGGGGGAAAGAGTTCTTGGAAACAGTAAAGGAGCTCCGCAAATCCCAAGGCCCTTTGGAAGTTGCTGAAGGTAAGTGTGCAACTGGGCCTGTATTCCCATTACATGCTTCACATGTAATCGTTGCCAAAGCAAAATACGCCATAATTGATCAGAAAGCTATTTTTCAATTTGAGCAGCCCCAGGTAGATCATTTCATGTGCTTTGGGGGCCATAAAATATCTGGATAGTTCACATCAGTTTGCATCAGGTCACCCCAAAATGGCCTGGAGCTATTGAGTAACTTTAGTGTATGAGTTCTTCTCTCTCCTTCCCTGGCAGCCACCAACCTGCCTCTGTCTCTATGGATTTGCCTATTCTGGACACTTCATATAAATGACTCATACAACATGTGGCCTTTTGTGTCTGACTTCTTTCACATAACAATTTCTTCAAGGTCCATCATGTGGCAGCATGTATCAGAACATCATTCCTTTTTATGGTTGAAAAATATTCCATTTTGTTTATCCACTCATCACTTGGGTTGTTTCCACATTGAGCTATTGTGAACAGAGCTGCTATAAACGTTTGTGTAGAAGTTTTTATTTAAACACCTGATTTAAGATTACTGGGTAATTTTTTGATGGGCAGGTCCAACTGCAGATCTGGGTCCTGACCCCACCACTGCCAGTGGCCATCTGGCCAGTGCCAGGAGCTGCCCTCATGCTAGGGCTCCAGAGATAAGAAGTCCCATTCCTGCCCTCCAGCACTGGACAGCCTAGGAGAAAAGACAGACCAGCAGTGGGGCACAGAGAGACTGCACAGCTCGCCCTCTGCTAGGGAGAGACAGAGAGGCTCCATGGGGGTGTGAGACCCACTTGAGAGCAGGGACATTGTGGCTATGAGGGCAAAGCCTCGGGTCATGAGACAGCAGGTGCAGCAGGCAGAAGCAGACCCATTACAGACAAGAGGGGCATCTTTGAAAGTTTAAGCCAGAGACTGTCATCAGATTAGGTTGCTGAAAAGTAATGGGGGCTTCCATACAAGAAAGAGTGTGAGCCCTGGCTGGTAGCACAGTGGATAAGGTGCCGGCCTACGAACCAAAAGGTTACTGGTTAAATTCCCCAGCCAGGGCACATAACCAGGTTGCAAGCCAGGTCTCCAGCCAGGTCCGTACCTGGAGGCAGGTGAAAAGCAGCCATATATAAATGTCTTTCTCCTCTCTGCCTCCCTCCCTTACCCTCTCTCAAAAAATATAATAATAAAATAAAATCTTTAAAAAAGATAGAAAGAGTGTGAGTCCACACTTTACAATCTGCACATTACCATTGTCCATACATATAGCAATGATAGAATTTTTGTTTTGTTTTTACTTCAAAACAGAGCCGCAATGAAATGTAAGGCAGGCGTACATGTGGGCAGAGATAGGAGAGCCACGTGCCGCAGCAGTAGGGGAAGGTCTAAGCTCTATGCTTGGCTCCAGGTCTGGAAATGGGCAGAACCATCGGGAGGCTGACGCTTACATAGTGATGAGACTTGAGTCACCTCACCCTCAGGGGAAACCAAAGCCAGGCTCCATGCCGAAAGCAAGGGCTGGATAAAACACCCATGGTCTTTAGCTCCAACCACCGCCTAGGACTGTGGCTTGTGTGAAATCTCTTTTCTGGGGTAGTCAGTGGGAGCAGAGAGCCCCTCACCCAGGCCACATTGCCCACTGGCTCAATGTCTGGGCTTACCACACCCCTTTATCACCATGAGACATCGCCCTGATTCGGCCATGAAGGACTGGTCTTGGGGAAGCAACCAGCAGACTGCCTGTCAGGGTGGGAAGGAGAGAAAAAAAAAAAAAAATAGCTTCTCTGCGTAGAACAAGAGGCTCCAGCTCTTAAAGTATTTCTAGAGTTCCAGAGGCAGAAAACAGAAAGTAGAGAAGCAGAATTTTAAAAGATCATGGATGAGAATTTTCCAGGGTGAAACCCATGAGTCCTTAGGTTGAAAATATTGAATATAATAACTGAAAATCATGGTGACACTTGAGAAGTTCAAAACTCAAAAGAAAACTGAGTTTTCCATGAGGAAAGGCACAGCATTTGTGGACAGTTCTCCTGACAGCAGACATGTCAGCAACAGAGGATACTTAGAGATGGGGAAAAAATGTCTTCTAGTATTTCCAAAGAAAACCTGTCAACCAACGATTCCATGTTACTTTATTATTCAAAAGGGAAGGCAAAGGTTGCACCATTTCAGACTTCCCAGAGTTGAGAGTCAGAAATGCACAGATACTCTCTGGAAGGACTGCTGGAGGCCTCACCATGAGAAACAAGTGAATCTAGGAGACAGCAGCAGGGAACGATTGTGAGCTAAGAAACTGGTACAAATCTGTTAGCTCTAAATCTCCATGGCCTGGGAGTGATGTCTCCCTGGGAAGAAGGGACTGGTCAGGGTGAAACTGGAAAATGGGAGGCAGTCCAGCAAGTTCTAACATCATATTTCATTTAGTTTCAAAACACCATCACTTGGAAGATATGCCCTGTTGTATATTCCATTAAGAAAGAACAGATGTCCAAGATGGGGTGTCTAGTGGGAGACCCCACAGAAGGCCAGGACACATTCAGTTTAAGAGCAAGAAAGACATGAACCCACCATGCACAAAAGGTAGCAGGTGTGTAACTTGACCTTGGCATTGGGTTAATTTAACCAAGGGGAGAAAAGCCTCACTAGAGAATCTGAACCATAAGCTGATACTCCTGCAGATTTGCAGTCAAATCCAAGGGGGCCCCAAAACCGCAGGCAGGGAGGTTATTCGGATGTGACCTTGGTAGTGTCCCCAGGTGACATAGAAGTGAATGCAACTTCCGTCTGAAAGAACTCAGCTCAGTCTGGGCTGACAGCGTTTGTAATGTGCATCTGGATTTCAGCCATGAACCTGGATGGGATGGGGTGGGGGGAGGTGTGGTGGAAATGAGGCAGACAGGCCTAGAATGAGACGAGTTGGGGAAACCAACTGGTGGTTCTGTGACCAAGAAGGGGGAAGGGGAATCGGGTTTCCAGGGTGACTGATTCTGTTGAGTGCATGTTGGACCTGGGGCCCATGTCATAAGCTGTATGAACAACTTCTCCCTGCAGGTTCCTCAGATGTCAAAAAGATGATCACTATCTGAGGAACTGTATGGCCAAGTCAGTGGCTCTCAACTTACAGAGGATCCTAAGTCACTAGCACAAGTCCTGTGCCAGACCTGGGGAGTCAGGATCTTAGGGTGTAGGGGTAGACATGCCTTTGTTAAAAGTCTAAAAACCATTGTATTAGTTTCTTATTATTGCTATAATAAGTTACCACAAATATTGTGGCTTCAAACAACACATTTATTCTCTTATGACTTCTGCAAGTCAGAAGTCTACAGTTGTTGAAAAACTCACATCAGGGCTGGTTCCTTCTCCGAGAAGCTGTTTCTGCCTCATTCAGTTCTAGGTGGCAACATTTCTTGGCTCCTGGGTTCATCTCTGCTCTTCATCATCATTTCATCTTCCCTCCCCTTGACCTTCTTGTCTCCCTATTAAAGGATTATCTCCCCATCTCAAAATCCCTCGATGAATCACATCAGCAAAGTCCTTATGATGAATAAGGAAACATTCACAGGTTCTAGGGACTAGGGTGGGGACTTTTGGGGAGGTCATTCCCCAGTCCACCGCAGCCACCAGAAATGATTCTGATGTGTACTTTCAATTAGGAACCGTGATGGACAGATAGCCTAACCTAGTGGCTAGTTGGTGGGCCACATGAGAGTCCCATGAGAGCCTTAAAAGAAGATTGTGTCTACTGTCCAAAGCAATTCCAGCACAGCTCCTGTTCTGTAAAAGTTCTCATCAGGAGCACAAAACATTGTGCTTCTCTTCGCCTTCTTGTCCCCCACACATCTAACAGGTCCATGTGGGGCTCCGCCTAACCCCCTGGCTTAAGATGAAGACTAGGAAATAACCTGCAACATTTCTCTTCCATGTCCCAGCCGCTGTCAGCCAATCCAGCGGACTTGCAGCCAAATTCGTCATCCACTGTCACATCCCTCAGTGGGGCTCCGACAAATGTGAAGAGCAACTTGAAGAGACCATCAAAAACTGCCTTTCAGCAGCAGAGGACAAGAAGCTCAAGTCTGTGGCCTTCCCACCCTTCCCCAGTGGCAGGTAAGAGGCGCTTCTCTGAGCAGGTGGGGGCGGTTCTGAGTCCAGCCGTCTCCCTGGGAACTGGCGCTCTCCCACGGACTCAGTCCACTCTGGCCATTCCAGGTGACATGACCAAGGGCTGCCAGCACAGCTAAGCAAGCCTACCGGGTGACAGGGGAAGAAACCCAGTCTCCAGCCTCAGAACACTAAGGAAAGGACATGGGGAGGAGCCAGAGGCAGAGCTCTTTTTTGAGTTCAAAGCCCACATTCCCACCAGCTGTCCCTATCATGCACACATCATCAGAGAGTAACCCAGCAGGGATGACCCCACCATGTTAGGATTCAGAACCTCAGACCCACCCAGGCCTACTGCCTCAGAATCCCTGGGGAGTCCAGTACTTCTTGGTGGTGGTGGGGGAGGCAGGAGGCTGAGGCTCTGACATAATCACCAGAGAAATGAAAGGCTCTCACCAAGGGTTTGCTTTTGGGGATTAGGAGAAATGACCATACTAATTGTCACACACCCCAGCTGAGCACGAGAACAGTATTTTAGGTAAACAATGAGGGTATCTATCCTCATATGCAGCGTGCCCTCTCCCTTCATGCTTGTAGCCAAAGCAAGTTAATTGTCCTAATTTTGAACTCCTTGTTTCTTGGGAGTGACATTGATATGATTTACACTCTAAAGATGTTCTATGAAAGCCTAGTTCTGGGCAGGCTAGAGGGAAATAAGAGGCCACAGCTGGGACCATGTACCATGACATTCTGGGCTGAGATGCTACCTATGAGTCAGAATTACATGAGGTGGGCCCATCCTGAGCCCACCCAGGAGGGCTTGATGGCCCACAGGACCACGATGCCTATGTCCCAGGAGGCTGGTTCCATGGCCCACCTGGCAGCGAGATCCTGGTTCCCTGGTGCTTGGGCCACTGCTGCTGAAATGACATTCACACATCTATGTAGGTTGATGACAGGAACAGGAAGCATGAAAAAAGGGAATCATGAAGACAAGCTTTTAAACATGTATCTTTGCTCTTTAATAAACGATCTACCATGTAAACCAGTTGTGAGGGAGTTAATAAAACCTTTATGTGTTTTTTTTTTGAAGACCAGATATTTGAAATGCTGAATTGGTGTTGTGTTTTTTGTTTGTTTGTTTGTTTTAGATTTTATTTAATTATTTTCAGAAAGAGGGGAAGAGAGAGAGGCAGAGAGGGAGAAAGACATCAATGTATGGTTGCCTTTCACCTGCCTCCAGCCACAGACCTGACTGGAGACCTGTTTTGCAACCTTGTTATGTGCCCTGACTGGGGAATTGAACCTGCGACCTCTGGGTTCACAGGCCGGCACCTTATCCACTGTGCTACCAGCCAGGGCCCTGAATTGGTGTTGTTTTTAAAGCCAAGTTTGACTTAAGTCAGGTTACAGGTTCAGGCACAGGGCAGCGCTCTATGGCCAGCCCAACGACCTGGGCTAAAACGACTGTGCCTCTGAGTCAGTGTGCCACCTGTAAAGTGGAGATATGAGCCCCCTATTTGTGCCCCCCAGGCTGTCCCTCTGACTAGCATCAAAGGAGATCATGCATGGACCGGCCAACCTGTGTGGTAAGACCCCCATGGGATAGAACCAGAGCCCAGTGCCAAGATAAGGGCTTGCATTACCCCCACCCCAGGCTGAGTTACTCCATGGGTCCCAGGGACCAAAGTGACATGGGCTCTTCTTTCCCTTCGGCACAGAAACTGCTTCCCCAAACAGACTGCCGCCCAGGTGACGCTCAAAGCCATCTCGGCCCACTTCGACGACTCCAGCGCATCCTCCCTGAAGAACGTCTACTTCCTCCTCTTCGACAGCGAGAGCATCGGCATCTACGTGCAGGAGATGGCCAAGCTCGACACCAAGTAGCCACTGTGGCCGTGCTTTCCAACAGGAGTTGGAGGAGGATCCAAGTCACAGGAGCAGGTTTTATTTTTCAAAGGCGAGAGAGGAAGGGTGATGCAGGGGAGCGCTGGGCAGCTGAAGGGAAGCGGGGCAGAGGCTGCGGGAGCAGGTCCCACCCACGGAAGGAGCCCTCTGCATTTTATATTCTTGTTAAAAAGAGCCTCCGTCCTAAAAGCCAGGTCTCCACGAGGGGTTCTTTCCATGTGTTTTCTTCCTGTTGTTTTAGAACTTTTTTTAAAAACAGACTTCATTTTAGATTTATAGCATTGACTTTTACACACGCAAAAAGAAATCCTTTCAGATTTTCCATTTCTCCTTTTTGCAAGGGAGGAGGGCATGAAAGTGACTCGGGCTTTGCTGGCTGTCTGTATTGAGTGACGGGGAGAGGAAAATTAGAAAGCATCTCACTGGTGCTTTATTTTCTGTTTAGTGTCCCCGCCCCACCCCTATAATATCTGTAACTACTCTTTAAAAGGTTTTGCTTCAGGCTTTTTTTCTGTTTTGTTTTTTAAAGAAAAAGAAAATGAAAGGAAAAAAAAATAATAAAGCACCCAGTGTCTTTCTTACAACATACTCTTTTATTGCAACATTTCCGTCAGTTTGCAAAACTATTCTCGTGGGTGGACACGTCTAGAATGTTAAAAATAGAACAAGGCCTGTCTCTATTGGACTAAGACTCCTGCCATGCTAGGCCCCAGGTCAGACAGCACAAAATGACCTGTGTCTCAGGCAGAAGCAGGACCTGGTTGGTCCACAGAGATGCAGCCCTGGACGAAGCTCCAGAGAGAGCCGCACTTTGGGACAGAGGTGCGTGTCTCATTCAGGCCCAGGCCATAGCCCAGATGACATGGCGTTAGAAGCCCAGTGAGGCTGGTGCCCAAGCATTGTGGCCAAGTATCTCAAGGCCACCATCAAAAGTAGGCAGGGAGAAGCAGGCTGGGCAGGGGCAGAGCCTGAGTTTACTCAGATGAATTCATCCACCACTTGGGCTATAGAGAGTTAACTTGATGTCACCTCTATTTGGGGTTTTATGTACCTTAACATAGTTGGTGGCAAACATGACTGCCACACAGCTAGGTCTCCAGATAAGTGACATCAGGGTTGGCCAAGACACCAGAAGCACAAAACCACAAAGGGTCACCCAGCATAACAGCTTTGTCACTTACAAATTTGCCCATGATGGCAGCCTGGAAGCACACAGAGGTTCGACTGCTGAAGCCCATGTCTGCTCCCTGATTGTTAGCCACATGGCAACTCACCCAAAGGTCACATTAGTTCGGCTGCCTTTCCTTGAACATCTTCATGGCTGGCAGGCCCGGTTCCAGTCTTAGCTTCTATTAGCTTTGTAAAAGCTCACTGTTAGAATGGACTAACCAAGAGGGAAATTTTTATCTTTCTTCTTAAATATAACCTATGATATACAATCAGGATCTAAACATGGAAACATAGAAACTTTCATTAAGATTCAAGGCTGTAGGGACTAAGAGTCTAAAATTAGCCTCTTATTAACAACCTAAGTGTGGCGGCATACATGGGCTTCCCCACCCTCTGAACCATGGAAAAGCCTGGGATGCAAATCCCCTCCCTTAGGTGGTCTCACCTGGCCGGCCCTCCTTCCTACCCTTCCAGACAGGCGCCAAACATCAGGAGACCCAGTGCTCTCCCTGTGCTGAGCTCTGTATGCCGTACCCATGAGCACATGCACACACACATCCAAGAGGAGTCCACAGTAGACAAGGCCAGCGGTGCCCTCCCAGGACCAAGTGAAGCATTCAGCCAGCACATGGCAAGCAGGCCTTTCCAAACCCAGAAAGAATGCTCCAGGGAGGTGTCTTTAATCAATCAATCTCTCTCTCTCTCTCTCACTCTCTCTCTCTCTCTCTCCATTTTTATTTTCTGCAAGTTGTGTTTCTGGTGAGTACAATGCTGGCATCTTACTCCAGAAAAAGTGTCCTTGGCACTTGTCAGGCGGGTACCACTTGTCACGCAACCTATTCACCTGACAACGGTGGTACCTCGCCTCCAGCCCAGCCTCCTCCTCACGGTGGAGACTGCCGCATGGTTTTCCAGCTTGTGGAGACAAACAGGTCCCGGCTCTTGGCCAGCCGAACCATGAACCGTCCCACATAGAAGCCACTGATCTGGCCCACGCCATCATTTCTCCCCATGGCCAAGAGGAACGTCAGTGCACCTGTGGATCAGAGGTGCAAAGTAGAACCCTGCTCACCATCTGTAGGCCTGCAATGCCCACCCCTATGTGTTTATTCCCAAGTATTCAAGCACTCTAGGGGGTGTCTGTCACTGGCTTTGAAAGCTTGTTCTAGTGGCCAGTCATCTCAAAGGCTTCACCATATCTAACCCACATGCTTAACACTGTGAAGCATGTGGGGCTCCCTTACCTGGCTTATAGGCCTTGAGGGGCCTCTGTTTCAAGGAGTTGATGATGTTGGCCACGGCGATGTTGGCGTGGAGGCCGGCGTGATAGGCCATCTTGGGCTCCTTCAGGTGGGCACAGTCGCCGATGGCGTAGATGTGGCTGAAGCCCTCCACCTGGAGGTACTCATTCACCCTCAGGGCACCATTGCTGGCCAGCTGACCATCTGCCAGGCAAAACCAACAAGAAACTGAGCCCCTCAGCTGCCATGGTAAGTGGCTTCTAGAACACAGTGAAGAGGTGCTCCAGAGCTGGCCAAGACACCCTCCAAAGGCACAGCCTACAGAAGCAAGGCTCCCACCTAACTTATTTCTGCCTGAAGTATCCACCTCAGAACTCTTCCTACAAAGGCAAGGTTACTATTCCAGGGTGGAAACTGTCAGAAAGACAGCAGTGTCATTTTACGTAATGTGCATAACTCTATAAATTAACATGATTATCTCACAATGCTTAAGCTTACAAGTTGACCAAGTCTTGAATTTTCTTTTGAATATGGACTGAATTTTAAAAATAAATGTGGAGTTTTAATAAGTGGTAAGTTTTTCATTTCAAGGGACTTAAAAAGAGTTTATCTTTGAAAAACTAGATGTTAAAAAAGTAGATGTTAAACTTTCAGATCTCTGTCTGTTAAGGCCTCAATTCCACCCCCAATGTCTGGCCTGGACTAGCTTCCTTTTTCTGATATTGGATAAGTCTTTCCTGCAGGGCACAAAGTAGGAGCTCCTTGGGTAGGAACGATGTTCAGGAATAAATGGTGGGGACCTGGGGACACAGCAACCAAGGTGCCTAACCAAGTCTCCAAGGAGCCACTGAGTCCCCAGCTCACACATGGAGTCTATTAGCCCACCTGCTCTACCTTCCGGTTAGCTGAATAGTTCAATATTGAGCTTTAAGAACATGAAGGCCCACATTGCCCCCACTCCCCAAATAGTCATTCCAAGCTCAAGCAGCCAAACATCTGGATCAGAGATTGGAGAGAGCAGCACAGCTGTGAATAGAGAAAGGCCTGACCCCAGAATTTCCTCTGCAGCCCCTGATCCAAGAAAGGGAACAGAAACATGGATCCTTCTCATCCCTCTGAAACCTGTTCTCAGCTCTCACCACTAGGGGGTGGGCCCCAATTTTGGAAGATTCTAGTCAGTTTGGATATCTTGGGCTAAGTCATCATGGTCACAGCTGAGGAAAGGACAAGAGTGAACCTGAACCTGAATTTAAAGTTTGGTGTTACCATTCAGAAGAGACAAATGAGCCGCTGGGACGGAAGGGGGAGGTAGGGTGGAGCCTATTCCTGGGGAAGAAGCCTGAGGGGCCTTCTTGGATGGCTGGACAGAGAGGGGGCAACCTGGAGAATAGACAATGACTCGGCCTCCTGCTTACCAAACGCACTGCGGTAGGCTGTACTGTTGATCTTGATACCATTACAGACAATCACCAGGTTGGTGGCCAGCTCCGTGCCTTTGTCCGTCTGCACACTGATGCACTCTCCATACTCATTGAGAGGCAGCTGCTCCAGGTTGCTCACCCGCTCACCTGTCAAGGGAGTCTGTGACCAGGAGGCTCTCAGAGGGTAGACAAGGCTGGGGCACAAGCCAAGGCTGACCTGGGGGAAGGCTAGAGATCCACAAAGGCCCCAGGAAAGGGCTGGATGCTGTGACCCAACTAGGCAACGACGCTGCTCCCCTCTTCCCTCCCTGCTCCTCTCCCAACCCCTCTGCTGCCCCAAGAAGCACAATCTGAACATTCAGCCCCAAGGGATCCAATGGGAGGAAAGTTCTGAGAAGTAATTTGAGGCTGAGTGTCCTAAGAAGTTCTGGGAAAAGGTCTTTGATGAGGACCTCTAGCACGCCTCCCTGGCAGTCAGCTACACCATCCTGACCAAGCAGGACTAGCCCTCCAGGCACAGAAACAGAGGTGAAGCAAGAAGGGTCAAGAGGCTAGCCTACTCCCCTCACTGCCTAAAAGTAAAGGCGATCACAGTGCTGCAGAGCGAGGGACAAAGAGACCAAGAGCCAGGATGGGTCAACGCCTCACCTCTCCCCAAATAAAAGAGAAGCTGCACCTCATAAAAGTGTGGGGGACACCACTGGGGTCAGAGCCCCACTCTCTCACATGCTGGATGGTCTCCTCCCTCTCGCTCTGGATTAAAGCCACACTCCTCACCACCCTCAAAATACAAACCAAACAAACCTATAATCTCCACCACAGAGATAACATACATAATTCAGGTCAAATCCTTTAGATGTTTTTTAAAAATCATTCAAAAACTGGCAACAACGAGGTACCATCTGCAATTTGTCCAAAGCAATAGCCAGGACAGTGCCACCTCTGTGACATGGAAATCCCATAAGTATTAGGACCTCTACCTTGCCCATAATCACACATAACCTCCAACTGGACAACAGGGTTCAAATGGACTCAACCCTGGGACCCAGGGAGCTGGGGACAGTGATCAAAGCCTCCAAGCCCAACCTCACTGGGGCAGGGAGAGGGGCAGGGCCAGGGGGGACTGGCACGTACTGAGCAGCAGCTGCACGCCTTTCTGGAGCAGGATCTCCTTCGCTTCCTGCCGGACACAGGGCAGGAGCTCCTTGTCAGCCAGGGCCACTTGGGAATGAATAAGAGTAACCTGGGGACAAATGACCGTAGGACGGAGAAGGAGCCACTGAATCTCCTGCTCATAAGAGGCTTAAAAACACATCAGTCTGTCCCCAACCTCCTCCCCTACCTCCAGTTTACAGGTTTGGGAACTGAGGCCCAAGTGAAGAATTGCCCAGCGCTGGAACCAGCTAACGGCAAGCTGTGCTAAAGCCCTCATCTCCTGGTCTAGGACTTTTGAATGGGCCAGTGCTCTACACCCCACACCTAGGGCAATATGGAGAATCATTTTCAAGCATCGGTGGGCCCTTATGCTTATAGAGTCTATATATACGGAAGCCACTGGCATTCTAACTGTGAATCATCCAAGCTGTCTCTAAAATCAGCCCTTCCAGGCATGCCTGCTTGCTGTCTGGGTCAGCACAGGCTGGAAGCCAGCCTGAAATGGTGTTCAAAGCTTGGACTTTGAAATCAGATTACCTGGGCTGAAAGCCCATCTCAGATACTGCCTGGGACACGGCCTGACCACTCAGTAAGACTGGATCACAGTCCCACTCAGAAGCTTTGCAACGATGAAATGAGAACATGCGTATAAAGCACATTACTCAGCACAGTGGCTATGATTACTCTTCTTTGTCTACCAATTATCAACATACGGAAGTTATACTGAGTTACTTCCTACTTCAGACTGGTCTTTATCCCATAAATCAAAATTAATGAATTTGTAGGATACATCAATTACTCATAATAATGTCCAACAATTTGTCAGAGAACAACCATATAATTATATTAACCCATATTGATCTCACTCTTCAAAACCAACCTGCCTTCCCCTTGGGAAAAAGAACTGGCCACGGGCTCCATGTGTTGCTCAGAAGCTGATCTGGCATCAGCTGCAAACATGCTCTTGCCTCCATAATTACCAATCATCATCCCGCCCTCCACTGAGCCTTCACAGCCTGCCAGGGTGTTTCTTTCTCTCCAGGGCGCCGGGCAGGTGCTCTCTCCCTCATGAAAGGGGCACAGGGCCACCCTCTCTTGGGCAGTAGGCAGTGCTGGCCAGTCCTTCCCTGGCACAGGCAGTGAAGGGCTCCTGCATGTGGCTGTCCAGGGCAAGGGCTACCATCTCTTACAGACCAAAAAAGCCACCGCTTGCCTAATACAAAAAAACCAAGGGAGCCTTTGGCCAAGCTGGTTGTCAGCAAAAAGAGGCAATCAAAGTCTACGTTTAAATCACAAAGCTGGGACACTGAAGGGGACACGGGAATTAATCTTTTTTAAGTTGTCTCCCCTGAGCTTGATTCTCCTGGTTGGACCAGAAGGCAAGACTCCTCACTGACCTAGAACACACCCCAGATCTCCAGAAAAATTCCCAGCAGAAAGGGGCTTTAAGGGATCCCTCAGAGCAGAGAGCAGGAGCTGGGAAACACAGGCTCCCACTTGGTGGTACGTGAGCGCCACCGCCCAGGCCTTGAGCAAGTTCCTGATTTTCCTTGGACAAAACAGGAAGAAGCCAACCACTGAGAGCTCAAGGCCTAGGCCTCACACCCACCTCCTTCTCGGGGTATTCTGTCTTAACCTCTGCAGCCATCTCCACTCCTGCAGAGCCTCCGCCCACCACCACGATGGACTGGGAGCGCTGGACCTGCAGCAGAAGCAAATGTGAAAACACACCCTCAAATCTGCAGTCCTAATGTGCTGCCTCGGGGTCTGGCACTTGCTAGACGTCTCCCTGCATTTTCTCACTTGATTCCCACAACAGCTGCAAGAGGCAGGTATCACCCTGCCCATCTTTCAGACAACCATGGCCCAGGTCCGTCTCAGTTCCAAGCTGGGCTCCTAACCTCCACACTAGCATCTGCTCTCCGCAGCTTCTCAGAAGCTTTGCAGAGAGGGAAGGACCTGGCTTACTCCTGTAGCAGAACTCACCTTAAGACTCTTCTTTGGGCCTCTACTCTTAACAGTTCAGTGCAGACAGACCCACCCCATTCACCTCTCCGGGCTGCTGTGAAAGCTGACTGAGGTCATGGATCCAAGCCTGCTCTATAAATCACAAGGCCCTTTGTAACCAGGACCCCAAAATAAAGAGGAGTTGGGGATTCACCAGTCGCTTCATGAATAGGTCTGAATGCTTATATCCAGACTAGATGAAAGATCCAAGGGTCTCCTTCCAGGAGTCTCTAATGACTCTCCATCTTTACAGCCACCGTCAGCCCCAAACACCTCCTAGGGTCTCCCTGCTATGACCCAAGTGTCCCCACAGCTGCTCTGCCTCCCCAGGGGCCACCTCATCTGCCCTCACTGCCCTGCCCTGGTCAGTGGGCAGACCACCTGCTTCACCATGTCCTCGTAGGCCTGAATGGCATCCTGCTGGCTGGAAACCTGGTTCAACTTGCCAGGGAAGAGCCCAGTGCTGCCGGTGGCCAGGATAAGATGTGAGAAGGGCAGCGCCTGTGAGGGGCAAAGACATGAAAGGTGAGGGCAGTCCCGAGTTCTTCATCTAACCTCCTGCCCACAGGGCCAGAAGCACCCACTGGTGAGGCCCCTCTGGGCATTGAGAGGCAGCCCTCCTCCTAGGGGAGCAAAACCACCATGCGGCTAGGCCAAGGGGTGGCATTTTAACCCAGCAATACCCAAGGAAATAGATTTTACCTCTCGCCAGAGCCACCCAATGTGAAAACAAGAGGGGTGAGCTCCCCACAGTGAGGGGCAGGTAAGCAGGAAACTACTTGCGGGGAATAAGCAGGATTCCAGCTTCCAGTGTGGAATTAATTTGGACTCTCTTAGGTATTTTAGAAGTAACTACCCTCTGTGCCCACAAGAACAGAAAGGAAAGGAGGAAGAGAGGTAGGTCCTATTTGGAGCCCAAATATACAGTTGACAAAACCAGTGCTGCTCTGATGGAGGAGGGCCGGGAGGCGAGTGTCCCGCTCAGCCCCTACTTGCCCCATGGAGGCTGAGGTGCCCTCGTGGGCCCTTCCAGGGCTCTAAAAAGTTTGGCTTGAAACCCCAGAACAAGGAGACTCTCAAGCCATCTTTCCAACCTAGAGATTCCCTGGCCCTAAAATTAATTCAAGGAGGACTGAGTCCCACAAAATCGCACACTCATTGAGGACAGAAATTGTATCCTCTCTTCCCAGTCTCCCTTCAGCTCTGAAAAGAGTAGAGGGCAAGGATGGAGGTGACCCTCGACAGGACGAGAGAACTGGTGGCAGCTTATGGATGGAGCTCCCGTCCCTGCAGGGATATACCAGGTATTGTGCTCCATACCGGGGCTGAGGAATGCAAAGAGGAATGGAGAAAACCTCTGCCCCAGTGCAGGGACGTGGGTCCAGCGTGCCTTCTCTTTGATTCTAGCAGGTGAGGAGGCCCCCCTCAGCTGGCCAGGCCTGGACAGGTTCAGGACCTAACTTTCAGAGGATGGGCTCTGGAGTGAAACTGCAGGAGTTCAGATTCCAACTGAGTTTCTTCCCCACTGTGGGATCCCAGGTAAACCATTTACCCCTCTCGTTACGAGGCTACATCACCTCCCTCCCGGAGTCACGATGCACATTAAATGAGAAAAGGCTTAAGATGGTGCCCTGCCTACAAGAAGGGCTCGGGAAATATCTGCCACCACACTCGTGTGGCTGCCGAAGTCAGGTGGCTTTTGAGGAAGTCACCATCAGCCTGGCTCCAGGTCTTCTCCCACCAGCAGCCAGTCCTCCAGGCGTTTCGAGGCCAGCTCGTGGGTGCGTCAGTCCCCCTGCTCACCTCACCATCCTCCAGCAGTACTGCCTGATTCTTTAGGTCGATCGCAACCACCAGGCCTTGCCGGAAGCTCTCCTTGAAGCTCTTTGAGTAGGAAATAAATGTCTTTTTGGCAAATCCTAGGGGGTGGGCACAGAGGAGGTCACAGTGTAAAACTTGACTGCTCACAGGAGGCCAGAATAACTCAGAACCTTTCTGGAGCTGCATACCCACAGGGGTGCCCTAGGCCAAACAGCTGGGCCTATGGTATACCCGGGGTGCCCACCACCCCCTAAGGTAACAGTCCAGGCCTTGAGTCCTAGAGCTTGGAACTCTTACTTCTGGGGTCTTGTTATGGTAGCTGCTTAAGATTCCCAGAATTTGTCCAGTGGTAGAATTTAGGCACCTTGCCCTAAGTCAAGAAAGCCACCCCCAGACTCACAGTGATAAGCCCTCTCCCACCAAGAAAGTCCCAGAAAGGAACCCATTACCACTCTCCACAGAGGCCCGGAGGGCTGCCACATTGTGGTGGAAGGAGTCCTTCATGTCCACCAGCAAGAAGGAGACATTCAGCGCCTGCAGCTGGCTGGCGGCCGCAATCCCACCGAAGCCCCCGCCCACAATCACCACGTGCACTCCTCTCACGTCCGTGGACACCTGGGACCCCATCTCGAGCCAGCACTGCAGGGATAGAATAGAAGCCACATCACAGTTAGGGGGGCTCAGTGCTGGGAGGGCAAGGGTGAGCCCACTGCAAAAAAAGACCTCAAGTGCCAAGATTTGACCTTTTTCATTTGTGGAATCATCTATTAAGATTTTAATTGTGAAACCTGAATTTCAAAGAAACAAAAGTATGGCCCAACCAACTAGTTCTAATCTCCAAGGCATCCACTGTTATCGTTTATATGAATCCTTCCAGAGATATCCTATGCACCTACAATCATAATTATTTTTGCACACGTTAAACTGTTTTGCACTTTTTTCCCACTCGATATATTTGCTCACTCATCAACATAACTTAATTGAACTCCTGCTCTTTTTTTTTTTTTTTTTTTTTTTAACATTAATGTATGGCTGCCTTTCACCTGCCTCCAGCCACAGACCTGGCTGGAGACCTGGCTTGCAACCTGGTTCTGTGCCCTGGCTGGGGAATCGAACCAGCGACCTTTGGGCTCGCAGGCTGGCACCTTATCCACTGAGCCACCAGCCAGGGCCCTGAACTCCTGCTCTTTGACATGCCCCGTGTCATGGATCCCATGGTCCGACACAGACAGACAGATGTGGTCCTGCCCTTGTAAAGCGCCCATTGGGAAGCAGGTCAGGTGCACAGTAACAGACGTGGTGGGCACACCTGTCGGGGCACAGCCCACATCAAAGGAACAAAAGTCTTTAAGGCCCACACTAAGCAAACACTGCAACCAGACTCTGCCCACTCATATGGGTCACCAGCTTGAGCCCCAGGTCTAAGGAGATCAACTGATAGGTTTTGACAATCAACCTGCAAAACAGAATGCAGTGTGACCCAGGACATGACAGTGGGGTGGGGAGGACAGTGGGCAGGTCATTCCCTGAGCATTCCCGAGAGAGTGGAGGTACACCGGGACTGCCAGGCGCCATCCCCCAGGAAGCATGGGAGAAGAGGCAATGTCTTCTGTGAAAACAAACGGTGCTGGTTAAAGATTGAGAAAGAATGCCAGGTGGCAAGAAAGACTTCAGGGAGAAGTGATCATGCAGGCTCCGCTGAGGGGGAGAGGGCAGGAGAACAAGTCCTGCCTGATGCCAGGGACAGGTGAGCTACCATGATGATGGTGTCTGCAGAGGGTGCAGGGCCAGGACTGCAGGCCAAGTCTGCCCCGGGTTCACGCCCACACATGGACTGGGGCAGCCTAGCCACTTCCTAGCAAACTTGGTTGAGCTCCTGAGGCATTAAACTTCAAAAACCCTTGGCACACAGCAGGACACTGGAGGACATCTGAGGCAGAGGACAGCATCGGGCTGGGTCACTGGGTGCTGGACTGCTGAGCATATCGGAAAACAGAGGGGGTAGCAAAGCTTTCCTGGACTTCCCCAGCCAGCCTGAGAGGTTTGCCCTCCAAAGGGCCTGGGTCACCTGGAACATCCCAAAATCTGTCCTTTTCGAGGGCTGAGGGGCTGGCCTGGGGCTGCAGTCAGAGGCCTTGTCTAGCCCAGCTTAACCCCAGAGAAGGACACTCATGGGCAGGGCGGCAGGGCTCCCCAGTGTGGGAGCCAGCTATGTGAGGAGCAATCTTCACTGCAGCGGAGATCCTGAGAGCAGCGAGGGGTTACTGGGAGATGCTGGCTAGAGGCGACAGGCAATCAGACCTCCTTCTTGCCTATGCTGGGCCCTAAGGAGAAGCAGAAATAAACCAGGCTGCCAAAGAGACAGTAAAGAAAGCAGTAAGGCTCACGCTGCACAGAAGGCAGCAAGCAAGAGAGTCCCAAGAGCAACTGTGGGCTTCAGGGAGGCAAGGTTCACAGTGAGGGGTGGCAGGGTGTGGCAAGGAAGGAGGAAGTGGACTGGAGCCAGCCTTGAAGGACAGACAGCAAGCTGCCCAAAAGTGTGATGGGGAAGCGTGTGCCAGCCCATCTGCCTGGATCCTCTTTTAGAACCTGCTCTTCTCTCTCCTCTACTGACCTCTGACCCTCTGACACTCCCACTTGGGGACCCATGGGCTGGCAGCTCCCCAGCCTATCCCACCCTGCTCCTCGGCAGCCTCTCTTACACAACACAACAACTCTTTTTATTTTTTAATCCTCACCAGAGCACATTTTACTGATTTTCGGGACAGGAAAGGAGAGAGAGACAGGGAGAGAGAGACAGAGAGAGAGAAACAGAGACACACACACAACAATGTGAGAGAGAAATATCAATCAGTTGCCTCTTATACACACTTTGACCAGGGCTCAAACCCACAACCTAGGTATGTGCCCTGACTGGGAATCAAACAATCTTTTGGGTACACAGGACAATGCTCCCACCAAGTGAGCCCCCCAGCCAGGGTGAGAGTGGATGATTTTTTTTTTACATGAAAAGTTTGTCCATGATTTGTCCACACCCATAGAATGTACAAGACCAAGAGTGACTCTTAATGTAAATTATGATTTTGGGGTGATAGCGTCAATGCAACTGATGTCCATCAATTGTAATAACTGCACCACTCTGGTGGGGAATGTTGATAATGGGGAAAGCTGTGCAAATGTGGGGACAGGCGCCACGTCAAGAATCCCCTGTTTTGCTGTGAACCTAAAACTACAACAACAAAGTCCTTAAAAAAAGAAAGTCTGTCCATGAAAAAGCCAAAGAATAAAACAGCATGGACAGCCAATCCCACTTATGGGCAATCGAACATGTGTACCTAGCTACCTACACGCACGTACACGTAATGATTACAACAGTTAGCGTTCATTGCATTTTTACCCGTATCTTTGCATTGAATAGGTGTGAGTTTTCCTCTCCATTTTGAAAAGAAAGTAACTTGCCCAAGTTCAATCCTCACAGTCTGATGGACCTGCGCTCTAAACCAAAATTCTCATAGTGGTCCTAGATGATGTTTTTACTTTCTTCTTTGAGCTCTTTTTTTGTTTTGTATTGTTTGAATATTTTTAAACAAGTATGTCATATTTACAGAAATAATAAAGCTTTAACAGGGCAGGCCTCAAATCACCTAATTTTTTAATTGTGATATTATGCATGTAAAATTCACTATTTTTAAGTGTATAATTCAGCGGTTCCTACTACACTCATAAAGTTGTGCAACCATCACCATGAATTAATACAGAACAGTTCCATTACCCTAAAGGAGAAAAAAAACAACCACACCCATTGGCAGTTATTCCCCATTCCCTCCTTACAGCCCCTGGCTACAGATTTGCCCATTCCATGTCTTTTCTACTTTTCTGTCTGGTTCTTTTACATAGCATAGTGTTTTCAAGATTCACTCAAGCTTAGCATGTATCAATATTTCATTCCATTGTATAGAGATAGTATATTTTGTTTATCCATCAGCTGATGTACATTTGGGTTGTTTCCATCTTTCGGCTATTGCGAATAATGCTGCTGTGAGCATTCGAGCCCAAGTTTTTCTATAAACATGTTATGATTCTCCTGAGTACATACCTAGGAATACAACTGCTCAGTTTATGGTAACTTTTTGAGGAACCTCCAAACCTACCACTGATTTTAAACTGAACATCAAGACAAGGGAGAGAGCACAGAGAACTTAATTAAATCTGCCTAGATTCAGGAAGGTTAACATAAAAGAAGGCCCAAGAGAACATATCCTAATTGTCCAACAACTAAGGAAATTTATCTCTTTCCCTCCTCCAACACACACACACACACACACACACACACACACACACAGAAATCTGGTTGACACTAGAATTTTCTCAGTAAATCCTGTTTTCTCTACCAGGGACACCCAGCCTGAACCCAGGGGGATTCTTCTCTAATAAAACAGACAGAGGCTTTCAGGAATCTACTGAAAAACAAGGAAGTTACATTGATGCCAAAGTCGTAGAGAGGTCATTCATGCCTCAGAAGACATACAGCAGGAACCATGGACTCTGAACCCTGCAAAGACATCGTCCATGATTGCTTCATAAAGATTACAAACACAACATTCAACTTTCTGAGTCCTCATTGATTATGCCCAGAGTAGATTTCTACAGCCATGTTTCCAGAAAGGTCACCCTGGGTGAGAGCGCCAGCAGAGGGTGACTCCAAGCACCATGTTGGTTCCCTATCCCCCTGGAGGAGGGAGAGAGACCCTGGGCTTCACTCACTGGACACCAGGGGATAGGTTGAGAGTGGCCATTCCATGTCTTGTTCCCCAGGGATTACATGTTAAATATAACCCCCAAAAGACCAATTTCTAAAAGGGACTCAATGTTTGGCAAAGGGGCTCTCCTTTCATGCCCTAGAAGAGGGCAGCTCTGGGCAGACAGGCTCATTCCAGTGTTATACATACTCCTTGTACCAAAAGCCAAAATCCCAGGCTACAAAACTTGTACCTCCTCCAGGAAACCAGTCACTTTATGGTCCCCATAACACCCCCACACCACCTGTGTCTGGATCCTGGCTTGATTTCACCACCAGCCAAAGGCCAGTCCGGCCTGGAGTCCACCAGCCCTGGTCAGCTCTATCATGTTAACTGCTGGGTAGTCCTGAACATGGCCAGGCCCAATTGAGTAGCAGTCTCCCCCTTAGCATGGAGGCCCTCCAGATTTGGGGTCACACCCAGTGTCCTTAAAGGGTTTCTCTCTCCAGCTGCTGGGGCAAGCAGGGATGGAATCTGAGAGCTGGGGGCTTGCACTTGGGCATATTCAAGCGCGCACACACACACTAAAATTCAAGCACGCTTCCTTGTTATATACATATTTTACAAGCAGCCTTTGAACATAAGACACACACCTGGGATGCCTGGAAGACCCTCCCCAAACTATGACTGACCCTTTGCCCTGTGCCCCGTGAGATAATCAGCTCCCCAGGGCCTCACCCCTCCCCACTCTCATGGTGCATCCAGGGGTGAAAGGGACTGTTGGAGAGGGCAGATAGGGTATGATTAGTGGGTGGTGTTGGAAGGAAAGCACCCACTAAAAGCAGCTCCCAGTGGAATTCATGAGTCCTGGGCCCCCTCAGTCCCATCAGCTCAGTGCCCACTGGCCTTTGCCCCGGCAGAACCTGGGGCTTCGTGGAGAGAAGTGAACCTCTTAGTGCCACCCAGAGCCTGTGGGCACTTAGTAATCTGGGTATTTGTCTCCCAGAGACCAAGCGAGGCTCTCCTACTTCCCTGGGACATCAGCTTCCGAAGGGGGTGGGGGGGTGAATAAGAGAGTCCACCCTTACCTGGGAAGACTTAACCTAATTTGGGGGGGGGGGGGGGGGGCCGGCAAGAGTTTGCAGTGTTCACGGGAGTAAACCCGCCCGCCTTCCCCGCCCCCGTGGTGTTTTGGGGGAATTGGGCTGGTGCAGGCCCAAACTCCGGGTCCTAGACCAGTGATTTTCCACCCGTGTGCTGCAAGAATTTTCAAAACATGCAATACCTAACTATTTAGTCAGGGACACTGCCCTCTTTCCCCTTAGACTAGCAAATAAAAAATGACAGCAGCCAATACAATAGGTGGCAAGTGTGAATGAATCAAAAGTATACCTATTATTTTCCGGCCAGCCACAGAATTTTAGTAATTAGTTTGTGTGCCGTGAGATCAGAAAAGTTGAAAATCGCTGTCCGAGAAGACGCCACTTCCTCCCAAAGCCGCAACTCCCGCTCACCGGCCTTCTAAGCTGCCCACGGCGTTTTCCGGGACGCGGGTCTCAGGTCCAAAGACCCCGAGGACACGCTGGATGCCACCTTACCCTCGGAACCCGCCGTGCAGGATAGCTGGGGACAGATCCCGCCGCGGGGCCCCGCCCCATCCGGAGGCCCCTCCCCGCCGGCCCTGTGACTAGCGGAGACCTGTGGACACGCACTGGCCACACCCCCCGGGTGGTGGTGGGCGGTGAGGTGGAAGGACCGGTACTGGTGGTCCCTGCCCGCCCTCTGGCGGTGGGGACAGCACCAACCGTGAAACAAACCACCGCTGAGATAGATGGAGGTCACCGGGCTGGCTCAAGCCCCTCCGATTCTACCAAGTTTGGCCCGACTTTCTGCCAGAAGCCGCGGGGACTAAAGAGGGTGGGCTCCAGGGCACTGGCTCGGCCACCTCGAGGGGGATGACTGACCTCCTGCCTGTAAGCGTGTAGATAATAATCCCGCAAAAACCTCTGCATGCCTGGCCCTGTGCTAGGCGCTGGGAGAGAAAATGGAGAACAAATCAGACATAACTTCTGCTTGTCTAATGAGGTGACGAGGAAAGACAATGCAATATATTAAATAGGTATCACCCAGGTTGCAAGCCAGGTCTCCAGTCAGATCTGTGGTTGGAGGCAGGTGAAACGCAACCATATATTGATGTTTCTCTCCCTCTCTGCCTCTCTCCCTTCTCCTCTTCCTAAAAATAATGAAAAAAATCTTCAAAAAAAAATTTTTTTTAATAAAAAATAAATAGGTATCACACATTGAAGGAAGAAAAATGAGGGGAGGAGGGAATGAAGGATGCCAAAGCCTCTCTGCAAGGATGAGGAACGCGCCCTGGGCAGAGAAGACAGATGTGCTCTGGGTGTGTGAAGATGCAGAGCAGGATAATTGCTGAGAGCAGAGGCACTGCAGGGGCCAGCAGGGGCAGGGGGTACAGGCCTGTCCTGCAGGCCCTGGTGAGGACTGTGGGTCATACCAAGGACAGTGGGATTTGCCACTGCAGGATTTTAAGCAAACAAGTGAGGTTTGAGTTGTTCTGTAGTGAAGGATGAGGGATTGGATGGGCTGCCTGAAATTGAGGAGCTAGTTAGAGGGTTGAAAAAAGAGCTTGGACTAAGTAGGGTATGTAAAGAAATGGACTGATGCAAGCTATAATCTGGCGGTAGGATCAAGCTAATCTGGTAACAAATACGCAGTCTTTCATTTTATGCAAAAATGGGCACCTATCCTAACAGTTTTGGAAAAGATTCAGTGAGCCCTGACTGGTGTGGCTCAGTTGGTTGAATGTGGTACCACAAAACAAAAAAATTGCCTGGGGATATATTTATCAATTTTTATAGATAGACATCAACACATCGTGAGAAAGAAAAATTGATCAGTTGAGGATTGAACCCTGCAACCTCGGCATGTAACCTGACGGGGAATCCCACCCCCAACCTTCTGGTGAGAGGACAACACTCCAGCCAACTGAGCCACCCTGCCAGGGCCCCAGTGCTCTTTTGAATACTGCCCTTCACCTTCCTGGGTTTTCATGAATGTTTATACTAGATGTGGCCCCTTCTGTACCTCTTCCAGAAGCTGTGGTCAAAGACTTTGTATCCAGTACCCTTGGCATAGGGACTGTTGTGATCAATTCCATGTAGAAGTTAGTGCCCAGAATCACCTTTAGCTGGGAGAGGTGCTGCTGTGCTCCCGTGAGCACCGAAGTCTCATGATTAGCCTCCAAAGCTCAGGTTGCATCTTCCGCTTCTCTGAAGTCTTTGCCGCTCCTCCTGTCCCAGCTGGCACCCTGCCCGGTTAATGTAGGCTGAAGGAGGGACTGCAGTGGGAGGTATGGGAGTCTCCGCCTCCTTCTCTCAGCCCCAGGGGATCCAGAATAGCAATGGTGTCACAATGTGGGTACAGAGAGCCCATGGGCCCTGCCCATCCTCAGCCAGCTCACAGGGATCCATCAGAGAGCAGTGGGGTGCATTTGATGCTTTAAGCACAGCAAGCCTTGCATTTGTCCTGGACTTGACAGACTTCCAAATAGTGTCTACCTCTTTTTTTCTCCTGAAACCCCAGCAGGCAAGTAGGGTGGGGACTAAACTCTGACATGGAGGAGAGCAACCACTGCTGAGATGGACTTCTTTGGGGCAGAGACCTTACTCTGCTGGACTTTGGGGTCCCCAGCACCTGGTCCCATAGGAGTTCACTGACGTTTGCTTACTGTAACACTCACTTTTACAAAGTGTACAATTCAGTGACATGAGGCTGTGCAACCGTCACGGTTATCTAAGTCCAGGACATCGATCCCTACTCCTCCCTCCACCCAGCCCCTGGCAACCAGAATGATCCCATTTCTGATGAATCAGTCCTCCCAATAGTCTAGACAAGCAACAGCTAATATTTATGGAAAATAAGCTAAATGCTTTGGATAGCTTCTCAAATTTATTTTCACCCAGTCCTCAGAGGTAAGTTTTATTAATCTGTTTCACAGATCAGCAAATTGAGGTTCATAAACTAAGAACCCGGGCAAATTCACACAGCTGGTAAAGCTGGGAGACCTTAAGGCTAACACCAGGAGGATATATTCCTAAGGAGGCCAGTGTCACTGAGCAGGCAAAAAGAGTCTCTGTGAGTCAAGAGAGCACTGGAAATTTACTGGGCACAAGCCCCAGCCCTGTGGGAGACAGAGGTAAACAGAGTGCTACAGCATGCCCTGGGGCTTGGAAGGTCAAGGAAGATTTCTTGGTAGCTCTGGGCCTCAGCAGATAACAGGATGGATTCCAATGGGCAGAACACAAGGGCAGGACTCAAACTCACAGCACAGACCTGAGGCCAGGAGGGAGGAGAGGTGTGCAGCGACCCCACACCGGGCTTGGGGCATGGCGTATCAGAACTGGGGGCCCATCTCCAAAGACCATCCCTAACCCACAAAAACCAGGGGACATGCCTGTCATCTGACATCTCAGCAACCAGAGACCTTGATCCAAGAGAGGGACGAGGGTCCTGGTGCAACTCCTCATGCACCCCTTCTGAGGCAGTCCACCCATGTCACTCCTCTCTCCCCACTCAACAGTGCCCGCAGCTCGGAAACGGAACTTCAGGGCTCCTTGTCTAACAAAGGACTTTTGTCTGAATTTTCAGGGCCCGGATGTAGTGGAAGGACCAATTTGGCATGAGAATATCCTGTGAGATAAAACCCCACTTAGCAAGCGGGAGAGACAGAAAAGGTGTGCTTCTGTGCCTGGTGTTTATTTATTGCCAATTCAACTCTCAAAAAGGAAACAAAAGAACAAGATATATACAAGTATAGAGTTCCTCCACAGGTCCTCGTCTTTATTTCCAAACCCCAACCACACATTCTAACCACCGCCCCCAACCCCCACCAAGATTCCTGAGACTCATCGTATGGGCTGGGAAATTAAGGCACTGTGTCAGAGCGCCCCTGTAGGTCAGTGACAGGGATTCTGCCTCCCCAAAGATCTGACAGAACAGGGGGATTCCTTCACTGTCTCTGTTCTTCAGAGAAGGGTCTTGGTGGGAGGTTTTCTCAGGACACACCAGCACTCTGTCAGCCCCTGATGCTGACAGGGAGCAAGAGGGGAGCCAAGGCCCCAGGGAAGCACCTGCTCGGAGGGCCAGTGGCCATAGGGAGACAAGGGACTAGACTCAAAACCATGAGCCTGCCTTCCTGCCAATGTGTTTGTCAGGACCAGGGCTATTGCGCAGTTGTGCTGGGCTCCCCAGATGGGGAATAACAACGTTGAGTCTAGTGCCAGGGGGCAAAGGAAAGTGGGAGCTGAAGAAAGCTCCCTAAAATGGGCTAATGGGTTGGAGACGCATGGTGCTGAAGTCTAATGCAGACTCCAGAGCCAAACAAGGCTAGCGGTGAGGGGGAGGCTGCCAAGTTGGGGTGTGCCGGGTCAGGACCCTGAGGCTGCCGTCCCCTGGCACTTCCCATAGCATAACACAGTCGCTCTTCTCTCCAGAGGGTGTCAGAGTTTGCTCCGTGGAGCCTCTGCCAGGGGCCGCTGTAGCCGCCATACCACCCTCACTTGCTCGGCGACATGGTCCAGCTCTCGGAGGCCACCCAGGTCGCCCATCTGACTATACCGCTGCAGGGCTGGCTGGAGCACTGTGATGGGAATGCTGAAGTTCAGGTGTGGGTAGGTGGCTCCTGTGTTATTGTCCCGGGTGTTGCTGGCAACAATGCCTGTTGAGAAGTCAAAGGAAAAGGGGCTGTGAGCCAGGACACCGACAGATGGATGGGAAGGGAGGCCCACCTCCATCTTCAAGGCTCTAGGCCTACTGGGCGCTTGAAATCCCTCAAAGTGACAGATGCCAGCTGTCTTTCATGGACGCCAGTTCCCCAAACCCTGGTCCTCCTTCCTGCCTTAATTTTCTCAACATCATCAGTATCAACCATACTATGTTTCACTTATTTTGTTATCTTTCTCTTCAACTGGTGTCAGGTCCGCAAGGGCAGGACTTGCGTGTTTTGTTCACACAGCCCTCACAGACTAGAACAGTGCCCAGCACAGAGGAGTCCCCATAAACACTTGGTGAGTGGATGAATAAATGAATCAAAGCTACAGGTGCATTTTGTTTGGCCAGCTTAGTGTGCTTATGTATGAGCACGTATATGCATTTATGTTCTCATATCATTTTAGCCTTACGGAAGCCTTGCTAAAATAGTAGCATTCCTGTATATCCTTGACCCAATTTCCTCTCTGTTATCATCTTATGTCACCATAAAACTAATCAAAACCAACAAATTAACTAAGGCTATTAACTAAAGCACAGAACTCATCTGGGTTTCACCAGTGTCACCACTACTGCTCTTTTCATGTCTAGGATGCAATCCAGTATCCACATGGCATTTAGTTATGCCTCCCAAGTCTCCTGCAATCTGGGCCAGTCCCATAGTGTCTTATTTTTCATGGCCTTGACCCTCAGAAGAATAGGGGATCTTATCCTGTTTTCCCAGGGTAAGATTGAGGTTATATATTATTGAAACTACCATAGAAGCTACATGTCCCCAGTGCTCCCTATGAGGAGGTATATGATGTCTCTAAGAATGTAATTGCAATGTTAAGCTTCATCAGTTAGCTAAAGTGGTTATCTCCCAGATTTCTGCACTGTAGACTTAATTTTCCCTTTGTAAAGTACTAAGTATCTAGGGTTAGGCAATATCCTGTTTCCATTTAAACTCTTGTCCTCTGATTTTAGCATCCATTGGTAGGTTCTGTCTGCAGCAATTCTTACTATGGTGAACCAGTAGTGATCTTCTGTTCTCTCATTTCTTCTGTATTCATTGGAAATCTTGTGTAAGAAAGAGCTGTTGCTTGTCTCCATTTTAAAATTTATTTGGTTATTTATAGCAGTGTGGACACATGAATATTCATTCTTGTCTTTAGGTTTTAATCCAATCCTATTGCTATTTGTTTTGTTGCTCAAATTGTTCCAATGGGAGCTCCTTCAAGTCAGCTCTTGGTTCTTTCAGCATTTGACATGTCCCATCATTTCAGTGTTGTTAACATTTCCTTCCTTTATAACACCACAAGGTGCTCCAGGCTCATCTTGGATTTTCCCCGTCCTGGTCCTGGTATCAATCAGCTCCTAGTTCCTTTTATTAGAGAATGGCTCTTAAAAACCAAGATCTGGGTTCTTAGTTTGTTTTTTGCAACTGAAGTATCAGACAGACAAGGCTGATATATATATATATTAGTATGTTAGTAATATATTAATATTGTACAAACACCTATATACTTATTTCTGTGTGCACTTATCTGTATGTATTTTTTTTTTTTTTTTTTTTTTAATCATGGTTAGTTGACTTTATTTGCATACTAGGGTTGAAGAACTAAGTAAACCTATAGTAGCTGGCAAGAGCAAGATGTCTTGCAACGGGAGAAAGCAATTAGAAATAAGAGAAGGGGAAGCGCACATGACCCCCGGTGTGCTGGACTACAGTTTGGCAGTGGAGGTAAGCACATGGATTCATGTCGGCTGGGGTTTTTATTTTTAAACAGATTTTGTAAAAACTATGAATTACCAAAATTTAAAAATTGAAAGATTTAACAACCATATATTTATTTTTAAAAAGAGAAGAAGGTTCATAGCTTCCTGTAAAAAACTGGGGATCAGCCAGTGTGAGCTCACATTCCTTCAGATGTGGCAAAATTGCGTTGGAGCTGATATAGTGTCTTCACTCACTCATTCATTCCCTTTACCTGCCCGGCCTCTGTAGCTCTGGAGTTTGTGACCCTTGGACTAATCCAATCCTGAATTTCACAGATTGAATGAGATCAGGTGATTTAGCTACGATTGCACTGTGTCTTGGTGGCAAAGAAGGAACCAGAACCCAGATGTCTCCCCTTGCAGCTCAGCATCCATTCCCTTTCACCCTCAGAAGCAGAATGGCCTGAAAACCTTGGCTAACTACTTCCTGGGCATGACACCCTTTTCCCAGACAGGGGGTGGACACCAAGCGCTCACTAGATGGGAATGAGGCTCTAGCAAGGGGAAGGCAGGGAAGGGGCCAAGGAGCTGCTTACCCAGGAGGTCCCCTGAGCAGGTAGAGAAGAGGGGTCCCCCACTGGAGCCACCATGCACAGCACATGTGGTCTGCAGCATCACTGGTGTGTCATCTACCTGCACCACAGCTGACAGGATGCCCGAGGTCACCGAGGGCCCACAAGACTGGCCAAAAACGCCAAAGCCCACCACGCTGACAGCCTCACCTGCCACAGAGGGAAAAAAGATGAAGCTGCAAAGCCTCCTCCTCTGTCTGGCAGGACTCATCCTCCCCAGTCCCACCCCTGCCCTCTCCAAAGTTCCCAACACTTTGCCCTTCGAGGTTCAGCTCAGACACTCCTGCCTTCAGTGGAGGTCCCAGCCCCCACAGAAAGAGGTGAGGACCTCCACTGAGAGCCCAACACTGCACCTGCTCAACCACTTCTCAACGTCAGACTGTTCCCTGGCCCTCTGTCCCCTGCTAGACTGGGCAGTCACTTTTTGGTATCCCTAGAACCTAGCGAGGTGCTCAGTAAATGTTTGTAAAATTAACATCCATCTCCTCGTGGGACAAATATGTCTGTTGGTGAAAAAATGGCAATGATTGCAAACCCTTCCTTTGCCAAGTGTTTGCATGCACAGGGCACAGGGCTGAGTACTTTGCAGGCAACAACTCACCCACGCCTCACGGCACCCAGGAGCAGGATGCTATCCCCAGTTAGATGTGCAAACACAGGACTAGTAAGTAGCAGACATGATGACATCTTAGAGAGCTTGTACTCTGTAGTTATGTCACACTGCATGCACAAAGTGACATCTCTGCTACTTCTGCCAGCAGCATCACAAAGCCTTGTACTCAAAGCATGCCTGCAGCCTTGAAAGACAACACCTATCTGACCGGCATGCAGCATTATAAGGAGCCTCCAAATGTCCACGCCTTCACGCCACATCACTGCAGGAAGCGGCATGCCTTATCCACAGGATAAGACAGGATTCCACCTGTCTCTCAGGACCTTGGGCACGTGGGGCACAAGGGAAGCCTCCAAGAGCATCTCTAGCCAAAGCACTGTAACCAGAATGACTTCATGCCACCTTGAAGTGGGATGGGAGTTGGCTCCCTGAGAGGCAGGGTTTGAGTGTCCAACACTGACTTTCCTCCCAAAGGTCCACCCCAGATCAGAGGGCCCCTCTGGCCTTTACCTTCGTGGAAATGCTCAGTGGGCACAGGTATGTGGAAACCCTCCAGTTCTTTCTCCAGGCTCACCACTGCTATGTCATACGGAGATGTCTCCTGAGTAGCAAACACCACATGTCCCCAGATCTTGGCACTCCTGGAAGCAAGGGAGACAAAATGACAGGCTATATTTCTGACCCCATACCACTGGGAGGAAGCAAGGGGATGAGTGACAGTAAAAATCATGAGCTTGGGAGTCAAAAGATCTGGTTTCAGCCCTGGAAACTACTGGGCCAGTAATTCTGGGCATGTCATTTGACCATTATGTGGTCTTTCCAAACATGATTTTACCAATTGCAAAGTTTCATGCACATTACCATCATCAAAAACACATGACACCTAGTGAGCACTGTGGACCAGGTTCTGTGTTAGTGCTCTATGAACATCATTCATTCAGTCCCCACAGCATCCCTATGAACTGGACAGTGACATTATCTCTACTTTAGATGGCGTATTTGAGACCCAGAGAGGTGGAATAATAAGTGGCAGGAGCCAGAGCAAACTTGTCCAGCATTTTCCTTCACTGCTCATTTGATATGGATAAGCCCATCAATTGGCGGGCCAAGCATGATATGATTTCACACCCCCTGGGTCCTTGTTTACATAAATGTTAGCCCTTCTATAGAACTTACTATGTGCCAGGCTCTGTTTCAAGATTTAACATGTCAACTCAAGGCAAGACAGCTTAGACAGATTAAGTGGCTTGCCCAAGATCACAGAGGGGCTCCCCGCAGCACGTTCTGCAGGGGTAGCTCCCAGCAGATCTGGTAGTTTTCTTAGGACCAAGAGTGGGGTGGGGGATGAGGTATGTGAGACTGCACAGACATGAAATTCTCATCAGCCTATGGCTGTCCTGTCAACCACATAGAGGGGGTACCTCTACGGCAAAGCCAGGCTGGGTAAACCTTGCAAGTTCAGTAGAAGGATTTTGAAAGGCCTGGGCAGCCAGGCTGTATTGAGCAGGGGTACAGGAGAACATCAGGCATTAACATCAAGGTGCTATCCTGCTGTTTTGCTTTGGCCTAAGTTAAGTACCTGAAACTACAGAGGAAACAGAAAGAACATCAACCAGTAAGCCAAGCCACTGTCCCCATTGTCAGAGCAAGTGGAAGGAGGGCAAGATTGCTTTTCCTGCAAAGAGGGTACAAATGACTGTCTAAAGTCCCAACCTGGCTGCCCACAAGGATTACCTAAAGATTGTTCAAAATCTATCTGGGCCCCACCCTCACATTCTAATTATGTGGAACCCCACATATACAATTTTGATCCAGATGAAAAGCTAGTTAAGAGCTACAAAATAAATAAGATGAACAGGTCTAACTCATTATCCAGGGACAACGGCATCCTGGGTCCCTGGGACTTCACTACCATTATCAGGGGAATGGGGGACAGAGTTAGGAAGTCTCCATTCAAAGGGCCTAGTGATGTGTGGGTGCAGGGGTATGAGACAGAGAAGTTGCCCAGAAGGAAATCAGGCTGGGAGGTGGGTGGGGGTCAAAGATGCCCAGGCAGGGATGCAGATGCTCCCCATAGTTCCTAAACCCAGAGATAGTAGGCTTCTTGCCCAAGCCCCATTCAGTCCCTGCCAAGAGGCCCAAAATCCCCTACACTGAGATACTGGGTGCCAAGATAAAGGGAGGGGAGAATTTCAAACCATCAGCATGACACTAAAAGGCCTCCATAGTCCTGAGGATTAAAACATGAGCTGTAAAATCCAGACCTCAGATCTGGTGAGGGGGTAGACTGGGAGCACCCTTGCAAGTCTTACTTGGGGGTGTTGGGGCACACCAGGACTCTGGCCATCTCGCGGGGCGCCACATGCCGGCAGGTCAGCACTAGGCGGGGTGCCACGACTACTCCAGAGCCCCAGACGGTGCCACACTCCACCAGGACGGCCGCGGCTATCCACGGGGGCCCGGTGTCTTGGAAGAGTGAGGCCCCCGGGGCACCCACCTCGGGAGGCAGGAGGGCCGCCAGGGAAGCAGCGCTGGGCGGCAGGCAGCGCAACGCGCCCCTTGCGGCGCGGAAGAGAGGTGCGGCCGCGCAGAGCAGTGTGAGGCCCACCCATTCTCGGGCCTTCCAGCACAGGGGCGCCGCCACCAGCGCCACCAGTGCCCCTGTGGGTCGCGCCGCGAACACACCGCCGCCCTCGGTGCCCGGCAGGCAGCGCGCATCTGTGAGCAGTAGTGGCCCGGCTGTGTTGCTGAGCACGCCGCGGCTGAGGGTATTGAGAAAGATGTCCGGGCAGAAGGACCCGAAGGGGGAGCCACAGGCCAGCAGAGGCGCACCCTTGGGCACGGCCCTAGGGGGCACTACCACCAAGGCCGGTCTGCTTCCGTCCGCAGCCTCCTCCTCCTCTGGGCGGGGCTTCACGCAAAGCAGCCCGAACCAGCCCAGGGCTCTCAGCTGATCCTCCTCCTCATCCTCCGACACTTCCTCGTCCGGTGCGGTGCTCGCGAATCGCCACTGCTCGGCTGCGTCTCTCCCGAAGAGGCGCTGGAAGTGGGCCCGGAAGTCTGGACAGCTCAGCAGCAGCAGCAGCTCGGCGGGGTGCGGGGGCGGCGGGGTCCGCCGACGGGGCTGGGCCGGTGCTCTGGGCTCCAGGCTGGCACACTGGGGCGTGCACAACCCAGGATGACCCCGCTCCACGTGGCCCGTGGGGCTCGCAGCCGTTGGGCTCCACTGTACGTGGAGGCGCAGATCGTCACTGCAACTGTCGCTGGGCAGGAAGGTGGCACCGGCCGCGGTCAGTGCCTCACTGCCAGCCCGCAGAAAGGGGGTGAAGATACCTCCGTGGCAAAGCACCAGGCCCTCGTTTCGGCTCAGAATCACCCCGCTGCAGCTCCATGAGCCCGCCTCGGGTTGCCCGGCCCGAGAGGCGCTCACCACGCAGCCCACCTGCTCAGCTACCCTCAGGGCAGGCCTCCACTGTAGCCCCATGCCTCCGGGATGGTGCGCCCGGGCTTCCGGGAGAGCCAGGGAGCCGACGAGAATCCCGACCGGTAACCAGAACCCCGCACAGCGCCACCCAGAGCTGGAAGCGAGAGGCGCAACCGCTGACTCGGTCTTCCTCGTCAGGCCCCATTGGCTAAATCCAACTGGCCCGATTGGCTGGAGCTGGGGCCAGTTCTGATTGGCTGCTGAGGCTGACACCCCTTCCCCTCCCCTCTTGAGTCAGTCACGCCACCTGTGCGACACTGCGGTCTCCTATGATGAGCCCCAGGAGAGTAATGGGCGTTTGGGAGATTGTGGGGAGAGGCAGGAGGAGGATCCTTCCTGCAGAAAACAGAAACGAGCGCTGACGTGGCTAGACTTGCCTAGGCTGCGGCAGCACCTGTCAGCTGCGTAGGTCTAGGCAATATTTGACCTCTGACGGGATAATGCGGCAAAGCAATGCTTGGCCATTTCAATTTTTAAATTTTGTTCAGTAAACCCTACCGCAATCCACTAAGAGACATGAAGCTCACGATTACACCTCGGGTCTTTTGATCAAAATTCAACATGACAAATCCCATGAAAACTGGATTTGCTATAAATAAATTTTTTTTAGTATTTTATTCATTATGTTTCAAGAGAGGGCAGGGATGGAGGAAGAAAAGGAGAGAAACATCAATGTATGGTTGTCTTTCACCTGCCTCCAGCTACGGACTTGGCTGGAGACCTGGCTTGCAATCTGGTTATGTGCCCTGACTGGGGAATCGAACCCACAACCGTTGGGATCGCAGGCTGGCGCTAATCCATTGAGCCACCAGCCAGGGAATAAAATTGCCTTTTAAAAATGGACTATGACAGTGGTTGAAGTAAAAAATTTTAGTAGCTGTAGATGCAAAAGCCAAAGGAATGGGGTAGCTGTGTTCTAACAAAACTTTATGGATGCTAAAATTTGAATTTCATATAATTTTTCTGTCACAAAATTTCCTTCATAGGTCATAAACATCAAACCAGACTTCACCCAGGAGCTCTAGTTTGCCATCTGTGATATAAGCAAACATGAAGATCCCCACTTTTCTAGGGAATTACCCTTTACTATAGAGGAGCATGAGTATATTTTGAGGAACATCAGGAAATCCCCAAAGCTGTGACAAGCTAGACATTTATCACCATGTTGCTAAAATACACACTTTACTAAATTATTTTAGTGCATATTTGCTAGCATTAATGAAAAACATTCCATTACTAAAACTATACTAGATTTCTGCCTCAATTTTTAAAAAAAAAATATTTTCAGAAAGAGGGAGAGTGGGGGAAAAGGGAGAGAAACACCAATGTGCAACATCAATTGGTTGCCTCTCACTTGCCAACTGGAGACCTGGCCTACAACCCAGGTGTGTGCCCTAAATAGGCATTGAACCTGTGGCCTTTTGGTTCACAAGCCTGCACACAATCCACTGAGCCACACCAGCCAGGACCTGCTTCAAATTTTTTAATAAAACTAATGCTGGTTAGTTTATCCTCAGTACAACACAGGGTAATACTCAGTGTTCCAGTAACAAACCTGTTTGAGAAAGGGAAACGATAATCCATTTTATGAGGTAGGAAAGAAATTAGCCCTTTTCCCAGAGCAAGCAGTTTGTTTTTGGTGGATCTGTGACACAGATAACTTGAGCACAGGAAATTCAACTATCCCAACTACCTAGCAATTAAAGAGTTTCTTCCTCTCAATTGTCCAGTAATTCTCCCTAAGTAACATTCAAGCTTCTAACATGTCATATATGAGGTTTTTCTGTATTTATGGCACATTACAGTATAAAGTCTGAAGTCACAGCCAACAGCCAAGGTGAGACCCCTTGAGTACTGGGGTCATTGATTCAAACCTTCCTCATGCATGTTCCACTCCCAACTCAAGTAACACAAATGCATATGACCATAGAACCCATGGCCTCCTTTCATAGTTACATGTGACATCAGTTTCAATCACAGGATGCCTCCAAAAATTTTAATACTTAAATCATAAAGAACCTGTTGCATTTAGCTTCCTATTCTTTTGGGGTTGGCTAAAAAGTTCGTTTAGTTTTTTCCATACAATGGCTCTAATAGTTCTTCGTTGCCTTAAACACCATTCGAAACAATTTTGTTAATTATATTGTGACAGCTGTCATGTCAGCATGCATTTAGAAAAAAACTGATCAAAACTGGTGAATTTTTGTGCAGCCATTTTAATATTGAACATGGAAGAAAATACACATTTTTGGCCTGTTATGCTTTCTTATCTCAAGAAAGGTAAAAATACAATACAACAATAAAATTAAAAAAAAAAAAAAAAAGTAAAAATGCAATTGAAACACATATGGGATTTGTGCATTGTAGGGAAGGTGCTGTAACTGATCGAACATGTCAAAAGTGGTCTGCCAAGTTTTTTGGTACTACTGACCTTTTGGCCAAATAATTCTTTGCTGTGGGGTTATGCTCTGGAGGACATTTAGCAGCTCCTCTGACCTCTACCCACTAGGAGGAGCCAATAATAGAAGACAGCCAACATACTCAAAATATCCAAATCAATAGTTATTGCTGAAAATGAAAAATGTATCTTTTATTTAATGGAAAAAACTAAACAGACTTTTTGGCCAACCCAGTATTTGTCCCTGTGTTTCAGTTTTAGAATCTCATTTGGGATTTTCTAAAAGCAGGTCTTCCTACAAGCCTAGTAAATGCACAAGCGCAAATTTTATTCCTTCTCCTGTTTTGCCAAATGTAGCATTCAACTGGATCACTCCAAGTTTGCGTAACATGATGAAACACAGCTAAACTGGATCCAGTTCTTGTTAGCATGTTAATATAAGATTTTGTTCAAAAGTTTGCCCTGTCTATCCCATTACAGAGATGACCACCAATCCTGGGGCCACAGCATGTTCCAAAGCTCTCAAAAAGTACTAAATGTATTACTTCTAGTAGAATGTGTCAATTGGCTTAGCCTTCTATTTTTCCTGGTAGTAAAATTTAAGTCCCTCACATCCATTGTATATATTTCTTCCCATAAGCAGGAAAAAATTTTGCTTCTCCCAACATAAACACATGTTGTGATATGTTCGAACTCTCAAGAAACCAATGAACTCAGAAGAAACCAACTCAGAAGAAAACAACGCAAGAAGGGAAAAAAGGAGCAAGACAGCAACTTTGTTTTAACTTTTTATTAAAATGCTTAGGCTACAGATTGACTTTCTTTTGTAAAGGACTGCTTACTCTTCCTGAAACAGGACATATACGCACTCTGATAAAACGGAATGAAAAGTCTCAGTTCATGGAGTTCCTGTACAAAGCTCTGATCCTCACTGTTAGGAGCTTGGCCCTAACAGCAGCTTCTTTCTGATCTGTGACATCAGAAGTGTTTTCTATGGGGCAAGAAACAGACTGGTGCTACTTGACTTTTCGATCCCCTCTTTCTCCAGTGGCCAAAATAAACCACTTTCACAAAGAGCTGCTCTGCGTAGAATCTAGTCTTCTAGCTTGCTACAAAGTGATCAGAGGAAAATGGAAAAGAAGAAAAACAAGAAAACTAACACTGAAGCAATCATACTTCTCCTGTCTTTGGACAGAGTAGTATGGGTTACCTTTAGCCAAAGTAAATTAAAATTATGCAAGCTAACTAACTCACTGTTAGCTAGACGTGTTCACTTAAGGCTTAACCCCTTTCCAAACCAACGACTATCTTAATCCAGCTATGCTTGCTCATAAAAGAAAGGCATGCTCTTCCCACTTGTACTCCACTGAGCTTCTGCATTTGGTACCTGGCAGTGAAAAAAATATGCTTCCCTAATAGTATTGAAGACATTGAAAACAACATGAAATCCAACTAAAGAATACTCTCTCACTCCAAAAATGTTATGCACACTTTCTCTTCCTTCACATTATAAGCAAGAATCCACTGAATTCAATCCTCTGTAAATAAGCACCACATCACAATTTTCAGTTTTGAGGAAACTACCTCTGATTTTTCATTAATGGAAAATGAATGAAGATATTCTCCCATCTTATGATCATCTCCAATCCTATCATCTTTTACTACAAGGGTAGAAAATTGGTTACGATCATGAAAATCCAACCTCATACATGGCATTAAGAAAATGGAAAGCTATAAAAATAATCCTCATCACACCACTGGAGATGTGGTGGCTTTTGTACTGAGTGTTTACTGACAATAAGTGATGCTGTCTCAAAAGCAATAGCTCTACACAAAGTTCTTGGGTTAGGGTTTACCCAGTTTAATTCTGGAATGGAAAAAGGCAATTTCAAACAAAAAAAAAATTTGGAAAAGCTACAGATGTTAGCCTTTAAACAACACCCCCCCCCCCAAAAAAAAAAAAAAAAAAAAAAGCTCATGAACAGTCCAATAGAGAGTCCAAATTCTGCAAGTGGAAAAGTCCACTGAGTAAATCTTTCCCAGATTCAAACAAATGCTACAATACCAGATCTCTAAGTCCTCAAATCACAGAATTAAGAGCCCTTAAGCTACTAACTTTATCCGGTATGACTCTCCATTCAGAAGAATCCTCCATCAAATCTGTGCAAAAGTAACTAACACACCTGCAGTATATGACTACATAGGAGATGTCCTCAACTCTTTCATGAGGTGGAAGTCACTTTTTATAACTAAAAATGTAAAAGGTGTTACAAAGGGAAATAAAACTTCACAACAGTTAATGAAAAGCAAAAACTGGCTGAAATTTATAACTTTACAATAATAATAATAATAATAATAATAACCCACTCTATAATTAACTCTTCCATGGTGAACAATCTGCTATACACACCATGATGAGGAATAACCTCAGCTTGACCCAGCGGAAACCTGCAGCAACTGCAAGGCCAGGGTTCTGCCCTTCCCTAGTTCTCCTGCTAACTCAACATGAGAAGGTTCCCTCAACTGAGTACTGGCCTCCAACATGTGTCTGTGCATAATTTTATGAAGGATCTAAATGCCATTCACTAGGTTAAAAAGAAAAGGAATAGAAAACTCTGGACCAAGTAAATCATAAACTCAAACAGTTAGAAGGGAAACCAATTAATTACATGAATGACACTTTCTTTAAAAAATAGAATCAGTTTCTTTTGAAATCAACCACAGTGGTGAGACGTGTTTTTCTATTCGGGTGTCCCATGATGGCACAAAGCTATACCCGGCAAACCCTGCCAGCTTCCGAGTCCCGGGACGCTGACCCGCACCAGTGCATGGGGCAGCGTTACCTCCCGACAGTGTGGAGAAGAGCACATGTCACCACTGGGCGATGAGGGAGCTGACAGAGACTCTTGGCTTCTCAACGCCAGGCATGGTTGTGGAGAGCTTTCCTTGTTCTATTAGAAAAGTTCATGAGGAAGCTGTGAATCGGATCAGTCCAGAGAAGTACAACTCTTTTATTTTCACTGTCCCAACATCAGTCAATGTACTGGGAGAGCCAGCGGAAGCCCTCGCCATAGCCTTGCCTCTTGAGTACGCTGCACATGAACACTTCCATGGGGCGCGCGTTCAGCTCCTTCAGAGTCACGTTCCCCTACAGGGTCAAAAACCAAGAAAGGCCCGTTAACACCTTCAGGAGGAAAAAGTATGAAAGGATCATCACAAAAATCCCTTTATGCATTCCTAAAAAGCAAACCTAAGGAGGGATGGATTACAAAAATGTGATCAAGGCAATACAGATGACTTTCCCAAGCCACATACTCACAGGATAGAGTAAGCAGCACAGTCCTATTCCAGCCTCTCTCTTTCTACAAAGAGCATTTGCTTTGAATACACCCACATTCACTGCCAGGTTAGATGGCAAACCAAGAAAAAGGCCACTGGGACCCAAAGAACCAGCATGGTCTCTGACGGATGAAAGAAGTCTGAGACTTTTTAGAAATAAAAGATATTCTCACTAATGCAAACATTCAAAAATATACACGAATAACATGCTACACTGAAGAAATTAAGAATTCATGCATGTGTAATACTCATGCAGAACAGGGGAAACTGAACAATTTAAAGGAAGCATTTCTAGAAAGAAATAGATAACTAAGACTAAGAAACCATGTAAAAATGTTGTTTTAAAAACTGTGAATTTCCTTCATAATATGTCTCCTGAAGATTTTTCTCTTACCTTTCCTGTGGTCTGTCCATAAAGCCCAAATATCTCACGGAGTTTTTCTTCACTGATTGCATCTGATCTGTCAATTTTGTTACCCAAGATAAGGATTGGCACATTGGATATTGTTTCATCTGTCATTAAAGCCTGAAGACAAGGGGGGAAAAAAGTAAGCAAGGAATCTATAAAAGCCCATCAGATAATGAAAACCACTTTGACTTTTATTTGTCTTTAAGGCATCAAATGTAAAGTGAAAATCTAATTTTTATACCCAAATGATTAACTCAAAAGTCTAATCTTGACAATATATGTAACATTCTTAATATGAGGTAAAAAGCCTGTGAAAAGACCTTGATATTAGGCAAAAACCCCCCAATGGCCTAAAAATAATGGCAGCTTAAGGCTGCGTCTATGTACAAGGCAGCAGAACTGGCCCAACTTGAACTGAGCTAAGCCATTCAGCTACAGGACATCCTCAAGCTACCCGCTGATCAAAGTCCCAGAGCATGCATGCTCTGGCTAGAGTCTCAAAAATGACTACAGGAACCCCCCAAGTATTCACTGAGTGTCCAATGTATACAAAATGCTCTCTCAGGTACTGACAGGGATACTAAAGGAAGGGCGAGACACATCCCGAGCCTCAAGAAATCCTCACTCTATGTTCATACATCTGTCAACAAAGCAAGGCAAGTGGATCATTAAGTGTCACAATGAATGGGGACAGAATATAAACACAAAAGGCAACCAGGGAAATAAAATCCCAATGAGGGCTTGAGGAAAGTCTTAGCAAAGATGCAGAACCTAAACTGGGCTCTGAAGGAAGGACGGGATTTGGATAGGTGGTAGAACACAAGCAATTGTTTTACAGTAGGAAAAGAACTCAAGAAGCTGCATGGAGTATCACCTGGCTGGATTAAAGAATTTATGTTGACCTGCAGTGACAAAGTGTATGGGATGGCAAGCGATGACCAGCATTATGGTGCCAGTTTGAGAGTTTAGTAGCAATAGACCTTCATGGTACCTGTAAGTACAATGAATTCACAAACAGCACCTATCTGTGATGCTCCGGTAAGAGATGATGATCTAGCCTAAGATGGCAGTATATAATGAATAGTGCAGGCATTCTGGAGTAAAGAAGCAAAGAGACTGAAGTTTAAATGATAAGACAGACAAAAGAAGAGTCAAAGCTGGCAGAGACTTCAAGTCTGGGTGAATCAGTTCTGGTACGAATTGCAATGTGAGGAGAGGGTCCCTGGCCAACAGCAATTCTCAAGGTACCAGTTGCATATTCTATAATTCAGCTCAACTCTGCCACTATCTACCTAGAGAGAAACATCCAGTTCAAGGTTAAGAAGTCAGTCTTACAAGACTCCCAGCTCCACTACAAATGCCTGTAGCCAGTCCAGGTGCTCGCTTCTAACCAACTAGGTGTCAGAGGTTCCCATTACCCCCTCCTTGAGTCTAATTTGCTAAAATGATTCACAGAACTCAGAGAACCATTTTACTCACTAGAGTACTGGTTTACTATTAAAAGGCTCTAACTCAGGGAACGCCCGGATGGAAAAGGTGCACAGGACAAGGTATGGGAAAAGGACATGGAGCGCCCAAGGCCCCTCCAGGCACACCACTCTCCACAAATCTCCACATGTTCACCAACCCAGAAGCTTTTGGAATGCTGTCTTGCGTTTTCATAGAGGCTTTTTTACAGTCATGATTGATTAAACCCTTGGCCACTGGCAACTTATTTCAACCTCCAGCTCTCTCTCTCCTCCCAGGACAGGGGTGGTGGTGTCAGGAGATGGGGCTGAGTTTCAATTTCTAAGTTGTTGGATCTCCTGCCAACCAGCCCCGATCCTTAGGTAAGGTCTAAAAGCCACATTAACATAACGAAGGACACCTACAAGGCTCCTCTCCCTTAAGAAATTCCAGAAACTGTGTAACCTTGGACAAAAACAAGTATGTATGAGAAATGTATTTTGATCATCTGAATGACCGAATATATGTTTCTTGTGAATCACAACATTGCTCTGGAAATTTAGTGCTCCCCGACAAGAAAAGCTAGGAAAGGAGACTAGAGTTGAACAGATAAAGGAAAACATGCTTTGCCCATCTTAAATTCCAGAAAATAACAAAATCAGTGTAAGGAAGTCATTCGTTCATATTTAAAACATGCCTACTATGTGTGCAACACTTTTTGTTAGTTACAAGGGTTTCACAAAGAAATAAGACAAGGTCTCTATCATTTAATTTCACAGTCTGGTGGGAAAGGCCTATAAAAAATATAACACTTAAGACAACAGATACCCATAAGGTGGACAGTCTAACAATCACTTCTAGGATTCCTAGAAGTGATCACACCTGAACTCTGGTATCTCTTGAAGGACATTTTGAAATTTACCAGCAAAAGAGGGTAGGGGGTCAGGTAGAAAAGCTAGGCAGGGATAGTCACTTCTGCATACTCATGAAGGGGCAAACTGTTCTCTATGTTTGGAATATAGTACAAAGTAAGCAACAGAGAAATAAACAGAGGCATGCTCATGAAAGAGCTTATGTGCTAAGCAGATTTATGGCTTTTTTCCTGAGGATGACAGAGATCTACTAACAAATAGTAAGTAAGGCAATGACAAGTTTGAGAGCATTATTACAATAGGTGGTAGAATCTACAGCAATTCATGAGGTTCCAGACTGCATGTCCTGGAAGATGATGAGGAAGATCAATAGTTCCATTCTGGCAAAACAGAACTGGTAGGTGGAGTTAGTCTAATAGGCAGCATTACGAATGAGGCTGAAGCTCAAAAGAGGTACAGATAAAAACTATCTATATGGAGGCCACTGACCTGTGGGTGGCAGATGAACAAATGGAAGTAGCCTGGACCAGCCTAGAAGAAAATATAGACCCTGGGGGACAAGGGGAACAAAATTTAGGGACTAGGCAGAGGAAGAGACACCTCTGAGAGAGTCTGACACATATTAGCCCAAGAAAAGAGAGAAAGAGACCAAAACCAAGAATATAAAGAGCAGTTTAAGGAAAGAGAGAACTGCCCTGACCATGGATGGCTCAGTTGCTGGGTCTGTTCCCGGCCAGGGCACATGCCTGAGTTTCGGGTTCAGTTCCCAGTCAGGTTGTGTATGATGTTTCTCCCTCACATCAAGGTTTCTCTTCCTCTCTTTCTCTCTCTGTAAAAGTAAATAAATAAAATATTTTAAAAGAGAGAAGAGAATGGCCAGTGCCAAGGGGCCAAGTAAAGGAAGGACTGCCCTGTAGATGACAAAAGTTTGGGAAACATAAAATAAACTTGAGACATGTTCAAACTGTCAGGAACAAGAATACAGAGACAGTTATAAATCAAAGAGAAAGAAGAGGAAGAGGGGGAAGCAGTAAAAATAACAAAGCCCACAGTACAGAAACTGTCAAGCCAAGAAATGCAATGTTGAGAATGGTGAAACTTGAAGTGAGCTCTTGATAGTAATCTGTTAGATCTCTGAATGTAACCAAAACTGAAGACTGAGAACAGACTCTTAAGGTCTGGCAAGTCATTCAGTGCAAGGGTGGGTGGGCACAACCTGAGAACACAGACTTAAAGTGTAAAGAACTCTAATCTCATTCAAGGTTTGACTATGCCAACACTTCATTAAGAGTGACCATACATGATATGTAAAAGCAAAGACGTTAATTATGCTGAAACAACAGGCATAAACTAGGGACTATCCTGAGTAAACTAGACAGAGAATCCCCTGTGATCAACATAAACGACGTTTAATTTACTCAAGTTCAAGCTGAGTTTCCTTAGGATATTGAAAAGCGATGTGGATTTTAAGTTTCTTTCCATAACGAGGATCTTCATCAAATGTTACCTGGAATGATTAAATATTGGTATACTACTGAGCTGTATTCCTTAAAATAAATACAGTCCACGGATGGAAAAAAATATAAACATACATTAAGTTCAGCTTTGGATTCCATGAGGCGAGGATGATCTGCACAATCCACCAGAAAGACAATCCCATTAATTGCTGGGAGGTAATTTTTCCAAACCCGACGTGCTAAAACAACAAAGTTCAGAGTTGCATCAACAAAGTAAATATGTATTTTGAAAATGATAATCTGGTCTATTAAAACAGTCAAATCCTAGCCAGGTTTCATTAGCATTAAACTCTTAAGATTTTCTAACTCCTACCCATTATTAAGTCACAACAGTAGATATAAATTGGTGGTCCATAAACTTTTTAAAACTCAATAACCAGGGGTTTTGGCTTGATTTTTCTTAAACACTGCAACATCTGACAGTCCTATGCCTACCCACCTACTGAATGAAGTCTGGGCTGTTCAGTTTCCACCATGCCCCACTGTCTTACACCCGGTCAATCTCATTCACTTAAATCACCTTTCCCACCCCGGAGCCATTTCAGTCTGCCTCATCTGACTTAAAATATCATGATGCAAATTATCTGTCCATGTAAGTTTATTCCAAAGTTAGTTTTAAATTAACTGATGTATAAGTATACTAAGCACACTCAACTGCTCCGTCCTCAAGAAAATGGGGCTGACAGGTGGTTGAAACTCCCAGGCCAACCACCTCAATCTCCCATATTCAACCCAGTGTGCCCTATAAATTTTATTTTGTGTCTTTGACATAAGTGTTAATGGTTTAGGAAGCAATGCTTTAAATCATATTATAATTTCTAAGCTACTCATTTTTGGTTCTTTCAATGGGGTGACTAAGGAAGTATCTCTATGTGAAACAGTTAATCCCTCTGAAACTTTCGCTTTTACCTTCCATATTTATACACTGATTGTATACTGAATTTATTACAGTGAGTCTAGAGTACTTATTTATAAGTTAAACTTTTCAAATTTCATATATACATATATACACACACACACATATGTGGAAATTTCCAAATGTACAGTATTTTAGTAACGTCTGTATAACAGTGGCTATATTACTGTGAAAATCTGTTTCTGTTAAGTAAATCTTCCTCAGTCAAACAAAACTATGTAGATAAATACATTTCCCTTCTTACTCTATCAAAACCTGAAAGCTAAATTATCACACCAAATAAAACACAATTCCTAGTTCAGGTGTCTGAAATATCTACTGCTGTGCATTCTCCAAATGACCTTAGTTCAGCTTATCACTGTATTACCTCTAAATTTAAATTTGTAAGCAGTTAAAATCTTCTTAAAAGCAGAAAAGATACCATATTCCCTTTCCTACTCAAATGAATATAATAAAAACTTACTATAGGAATTAATCTAGAATCCTCCATCGAAACACACAGCTAAAGTTCTTGTATATTTTCTTCTGTACAGGTATTTTATATGATTGTGATCATACTACATATATGACTTTGTAGCATATAAGTATTAAATAAATATAATTATATGTATGCTGATGAAAACACTGACTATAAAATTATTTGGAGTGCTTCTGGCCTTTAGACTAAAAAAAAATTTTTTTTTTTAAGATTCTATTTATTATTTTCAGAGAGAGAGAGAGAAACAGAAATGTCAATGTATGGTTGCCTTTCACCTGCCTCCAGCTAAGGACCTGGCTGGAGACCTGGTTTGCAACCTGGTTATGTGCCCTGGCTGGGAATCGAACCAGCGACCTTTGGGTTTGCAGGCCAGCGCCTTATCCACTGTGCTACCAGCCAGGGCTTTAGACTAAAATTTTTTGACTGAACAATTAAAGTTACCAAAATTCTATTTTTTAACTCAACTTTTAAAAAGCTATACTAAAGTCTACCTAACATAATGCTCCAATAAGAAACCTTTAGCCCTGGCTGGTGACACAATGGATAAAATGCCAGCCTGTGAACCCAAAGGTCACTGGTTCGATTCCCAGCCAGGGCACATAACCAGGTTGCAAGCCAGGTCTCCAGTTAGGTAGGTCCCTAGCTGGAGGCAGGTGAAAGGCAACCATACATTGATGTCTCTCTCCCCCTCTCCCTTACCCTCTCTCTAAGAAATAATAAATAAAATCTTAAAAAAACAAAACAAAACAAAAAAAAACTTTCAATTCAATTTAATAACAAAGGAGCAAATCTGAAAAAAATCTCAATTGGTACTTTCTTCTACATTCTCAGAATATTTATTCCTTTATCTTAAATGTTTTACCTAAGCCTAGAAATCTTGCCAAATATAAAGTCAAGTGTGTACTGTATTATACACAGATGCCTCGTTCTGTAGATCTCTAAAACACATGCAAGACATCTGATAGAAATCTGGGAACCAGACACAGCCCAAGTACGGCAAAATGCACTGAGAACAAGAAGGGAGACGAAAATGTTCCACAAACTGACCCAAGATGGGTAAAGTATACAAAATTTAGATAAGAATGATAAGTAGTCATTGTATTATTTTTTATAACTTTTGACAAGCTTGAAATTACTTACAAATAATACTTAATCTCCTGTATAAGTATACAGGAAATTGAAAAAAAGGATACAAAAGAAACATAATTAAATATACTACTGTACTGGATCATGTTTAAAAGGAAAAATGCTATAAAAAAATTATTGGAACAACTGACACAAAATAAAGGGCTATGCGCTATAGAGTGGATAAAAATAAAACTTCCTGGGTTTGATAACTACTATGACTATATAAGGGAATATTCTTGTTCTTAGAAAATATGCATTAACTATTAAGGAATAGAAAAGCATGATGAACTCACAAATAGTTCAAGAAAAATAAATATTAATTTGTATTATATAGAGAGGGAAACTAATAAATCTGGACAAAGGGTACAAAGAAGTAGAGTTCTCTATTATTTATGAAACTTTTGATAATTTGGAAAACACTAGTAAGTGAACAAACCAACTTTGTTAACTAAGAGCTCAGTCCTAAATTCAAGCAATTTAAAAGGTAAATATGATACACTGCTTTAAAAAAAAAACAGGGGTCCGAAATGTGCCATAAGTCAATACCATCCTTGCATCGAATCATTTCTTACCTTGTTCATGCCCACCAAGATCAAAAGTTGTAAAAGTCATTCCAGCAATCGTCAGCTCTTCTGATGCTGAAAAATTATCAACAGTGAGGAAGGAAATTTCTTCCTCCAAATAAGGCCCAGCTACAAGTATTACAAGCCAACACAAATGCAAAACTTAACAAAGCTTCCAGCTTGTGAAGAAAAGCATACAAATGTGAAAACATTCTTAAATTTTTTAAAGCCACATTTCTTTTCCTCTAATTTGCTACTTCTTAAAAGTAGATATGAAAGATGTATCCTGTTATAGGACTAGTGAGGACAGTGACAAAGTTCCCAAGGTTTACATTTATGAGTACACAACCTGAATGTGTTGCATAGGGATTTTTTTTTTCCAGTGAGCTGTCTTTTGGGACCTTAGTTAAGAAAAGTGCTATATCAACTAGGGATTCATCCTCCAACCTTGACATTGACCTTTAGACATCAAAAGGTCATCAGGTATTTTCAAACCTACTCGGGTGTAACGTTGGAACATGCTGGCCCAATCTGTCATCTTTGAGCATGTGCAGAAGAGTGGTTTTGCCTGCATTGTCCAAACCCAAGAATACAAGTTTTCCAGATTTCTTGTAGAGTCCTAAAAGAGAAAAAAAAATTAACAATGTTTCTCTCTACATACAAAAGTCTGCTTGTATTTAAACTGTTGGAGGAAATGCAGAAAGTCTGAAACCTATGATATATTTCAAGGAAATTGGCTTTACCTAGGAACTGGAGGACACTGCTGAAGCCATTGTAGATCCACTCAAAGATGAAAGACATTATTAATGCTTACTACCTGTATAAAATATGAAAGCAAGCAAACATTAGCTTTCCGAATGTTACATAGTTCTGGAGAACTTACTCTTAGTCCCTGACCCTGATGCATGTTTACAGTCCCATGCTTTTGGGCATGAGAAAACAAAGGATTTTGCACCCTGGAGGGAAGTCTCGGGGGTCTTCAGATCTGCACAAACTCCTGATTTTCTAACAGTTTTCAACCTACAATACTCAAGAGACTAAGAACTGAAGACATACTTTCCTCTTTTACTGTATGACTCACTCCTCCAGGAAGCTGCTTATTCCCGTTCCCTAGATACACAACTGCTGTCTCCCAGCTAGCAAAACCTCTAAGAAATCAGTCCCATCAATTACATGTATCAAAATTTCACATCAATTCATTAAGTAGAAAATAAGAATAAAAATAAGCATATTAACTAGAATGAAAAGCATATTAACCCATCCTTGTAAACTGCTCTAAAAAATCTAAGTCACAATTCGTCCAGCTGCATTTATCAATACCATCTCTTTTTTTTTCCTATCCTGTTTTCATTTTCTTTTTGCTTTCTTCTTAAACAATATTTGTTTAGTCCATCTTGCAGATAGGTCTCAACTTATAAAAGAGATGATACCACTACTTTGGAAAGCCATGAAGCAGCAATAGGAGAACCCTTTTGAAATGGAAATAATTAAGATCTAGCCACTTTACAAATACTGATTTTCTTAAAATAACTATACCCGTTCAGGAAGTTGTGCTAGGTTCCCAGCCAAGTACATACCTTAATTAGTAGAGATATTAACACCTACTGTTCCCATAGGCCTAGACAAAACAAAAATAATCCAAAGCAACAGAAAGGTCTACATATATTGGCAACAGGCAAGAGGACAGTTAAATAAAGTTAAAAGAGAGGAGGATCTAGACTCAATGGTAGGTGTTAATGTTTCTCAGAGGCAGCATTTTCCAGTCACACTGAACTTTTGCCTCAATATCGTTTGTATGGTGGAAAAAAAATAGGAAAATCACCCATTTTCACTTCTGTCCATCATCACAGCATCTGAACACAAGGCTCTATAATAGATGTGACCAACTGCTTTCAAATAAAACTTTTCATTAAGTTTAGTTTTCTCAGAAAGGTAAACAAAAGTTTAGTTGTGTATTACTTTTACTAGTAACTTGTAAAAAAAATGGTTATCCATAAAAACCTTCCTAGCCCTGGCTGGTGTAGATCAGTTGGATGGACCATCAGCCTGTCACCTTTTGATTCCAGGTCAGGGCATATACCCAAGTTGTTGGTTTGATCCCCCTTCAGGGTGGAAGGAGAGGAAACCAATGGATGTTTCTCTCTTTCTCTCCCCACCTCCTTCCTCTATCTCTAAAATCAATAAGCATGCCCTTGGGTGAGGATTAGGGGGTGGAAAAACCCTACCTATGTTCTTCATTCAAAGAATGCAAAATGAGGGAAAAATTGGAAAATGGAGACAATGTGTGTTAATTTTATTTTTCTTCCAATTACTGTTTTGTTTGTTTGTTTGCTTGTTTTTTAAATCAGGCCTGTGGCCTCACCTATGTATGTCAGGGCCTGCTTAATGCTTATTTTCCATGGCTCTTACCAGGGAAAGCAAAACGGGTGGGGTTTGGAGTGAGGGTGGAGACCTACAGCAAAAGCTTTTATACAGACACTAAATAAGGGTTTATTCCTTTTAGTAACATCTAAATACATTAAGTAACAGTTTTGTCTGGACACTTGTCCTGTATGTGACTTATACACACAAAGTTCCTGTGCTTAACTTTCCACTAAAGCAATGTGCCAACTCTTCTGTAATCCCTACGAATCAATCATCCTTCCCTACTTTTCTCAGTCTATCGCTTTGCTAAGTGCAGATCCCCTTCAGAACGCACCCCTCACTTAGGTCACTTCCACTGATAATACATTTAAACCCCAACACATGTATTCATTTGCACCACCCTGGTCTGCAGTCAGTACTTCACAGACTCTTGCTCAAGTTTTGGCGCATCGTTTTTGGAGTATTCCCAACTAGATGAATTCTCGCAAGGTGACAAGGGGAAAAACCCACTTTTAAGGAATTTTTCATGGTAAATGAAGTACTTTTATTTTCCAATTTATTTTCCCTTGACATAAGCTGCTTTAAAGGTCCTGTAACTTCTGTTAGAATGATCTATGGAGAGTGCCTTAAAAAACCCTTCAGGTGATGTTAAAAAAATAGTTAGAAACCCTTACTGGACACAAAGAGCTTGTTCCATTGCTACCCTAATTTCATGGCACCTCCAGCCTTGAGATCTTAGGATTTGTACCCCGCCTTCCTGAGTAGTTTCACAGCTTATGCAGTGCCTGCAGGAACGTCTCATGTCACCCTCACACCAACCCTACAGGGCAGGAACATAATGAGTTAGCTGGCTTAACAAAGGCTGCTCAGCTGAAAAAGTAACAGTGCCAAAACTCAGCCTTCCTTTTTTAACGCCAAAGTCACAGCTCTTCCTATTAATATCACCTAACATTCAAATCAAAAATCACAAAACTGCCCTAGCTGGAGGCACAGTGGATAAGGGGCCGGCCTGCGAACCCAAAGGTCACTGGTTCGATTCCCAGCCAGGGCACATAACCAGGTTGCAAGCCAGTTCTCCAGCCAGATCCATAGCCGGAGGCAGGCGAAAGGCAACCATACATTGATGTCTCTCTCCCTCTCTGCCCCTCTCCCTTCCCCTCTCTCTGAAAAATAAAATCTTTAAAAAAATTACCTTAACTTAGAAAAAAAATCACAAAACTTTTAAAAACACATAAAACTTCCTTAACATAACATGCCAACCATACTCATGATAATCCTCTACAGTTTTCTTCCTTACAGTGCATCACACCTTTTGAATGGTATGTTAACAACTCGCATTCTACTTACAGTATTTTCTATCCTTGAACTACTCTACCACCTAATGAGCATTTAGAGCATTCTAAAACGTAGACTCTGGACTATCAACAAAAGCACTAAGTCCCTACTAAAATTTGCTAATTTCAAGGCTGATTGACCAAGTAAATAAACAGAAAAAGCACTAGTCTGACCATTAGCCAATAGTCTATGCATCCATCGCCTCTTACATATACTCACTACTTGTACGCACCCTCAGAGCAAGGCTGTTGGCATTTAGCTAAGAAACCTGCTTAGCCTCAGGGTATGTGTCAAAGGCCGGACCTATTGCAAAGTTCCATAAAGCCCCTGTCACAACCTGAGCAGATAGGATCGAAGTAGAGGAGAAAAAACAGGAGCAAGAGACAATGCTAACAAGCCCATCTGGTGTCGCCGCTCACAAGTGTGCTCCTGACCACTCCGCTCCAGAAGTAAACATTAATCTATACCAAACGAACATGAAGAAATGTGTCCATGAACTGAAAACAGAGCGGGGGTTAAAAGAGTAAAGTGGAAGAAATAAATATGGGGTTCACCCAAGACCACCAAATGACAACAGAGCTGAAGCGCGTGTGTTTGGGGGCGGGGGGTGGGGGTGGGGATGCGAGTGGGGGTGGGGGTGGAGGCAGAGGTGTGGAGCCCGGGACGAGGAGGCTGGAGAACTGGTTCCAACGCTCACACTTGCTATCTCTGGGGCCTTGACCAATTCACTGCTTCTCGGAGAGCCTTGGTCCCCGAGTCTGGACAAGGATAATCGCGAAGGTCTCCCTCCCGCCTCACCGAGGGCTGTGATGCACGGCTCCTCTGAGTCAGGGGACGTGAACCCTCTCCGTAAACCAGAGCGCACAGTCCAGACAAGAAAACTGTTATCCCGCCGAGTAGCTGCAAGACCCCGAACGGAATGTAGATCGACCCGATACTCCAGAAGCAGGCACGGGACGGAGCAGACCCGGCCGAGTCGGGCCATCCCCACCCAGAACCAGTCCCGTGGCCCCGCAGAACCGCCTGCGTGTCACTTCCTCCACCCCCCGCCCCGCCTGCGCCGGCCTCCGCCCGGACCCCGCGGTCGTGCGCCCCGGCCTGCCAGGCTCCTGCTCCCTCCTGTGCTGCGGGTGTCCGACTTACGGCCCAACAAGCTCCTCCAGCGGCAGCGGGTGGTTTCGACCCTCCTCTGAGCACACAGCCCAGCAGCACCCGGGAAAGCCAGCTACTCGCCGGATATACGTCGAACTCCCCCCACCCCCGGGACTTCCGGGCGCGCGAGCCCCCGCCCATTCGTAGCTCAGTGCGGAGCAACCTCCCGGCGCCCTACCAGCGACAAGACCACGCCTCCTCCCTTACGGAGTGTTCAACGCCCCAGACGTGGCAGTGGCAGCGCGGCAGCCTGGAGGGTGGGGTCAGCATCCTACAGTCTCCGGGTGGACCTGGATGCTGTGGATCACGGCTTTAAACCCAACTGCTTTCTTAGGTGCAAGGGGATTGTTGCAAGGGCAACTGACAATTACCTAGGTTCCCAGAAAGAAGAATTGACCCAAGAGCCCTTGACCTAAGGTGGATCCCAGCAAGCTATTCCTTTAAGTCATATTGCCCTGTGACAGCCTGTTTTTGTTTTTGTTTGTTTGTTTGTTTGTTTGGAACAGCTAATATTCCTTGAAAACTTGTTCTGGGCAGTGCACTGAGCACGTGGAATACCTCATTTGACACCCCCCCCCCATTAGTCCTACAATGCGGATACCATTATTATCCCCAGTTTACAAATGATAGGACTGAAAGTAATCAAGCCCAAATTCATAGGGTAGGGAGCGGTAAAGCAAGATGTTGACTCTAGTTTCTTGTCCTTCATGTGCATTTTCTCATTTAAGTCTATGAGACTGGCATTATCACCCCCATTTTATGAATACAAATAAGAAAATTGAGTCAAATAGATGAATATTTTTGAGTAGAAAGACTCAATATCACAAAAATCTCAATTCTCTTTAAGTAAAATTATAAATTTAACATAATTTGTACAAAAGTACTAATAGGATTAATAGGTCATGTGAGTGTCTTTTAAACCACCCTATTTGTTCTGAAAATTCTAATGGAAAAATAACCCTAGTCAGTAAACAAGGTCTGAGAAAGAAGAACAAGGAGGGAGGAACTAGCACTATCAGATAGTTAAACATATTATAGATCCTCAGTAATTAAAATAGTTTGGTACTGGTGCACAAAAAGACAAACGAATGGAACAAAGTACAGAAATAAACCCCAATACATGCAGAAATAAAATTAAAATGGCACCTGGTAACTCCAGCAATACTTGGAGGGGACTGGGTGGGCAAGCTCACTGCCTTCTCTCATTTCATTCTGTGAATCTTCTACACTGAGTTTGAATCCTCCCAGATATAGAAAGGGATCAGTTCATGTTCTGAAACTTCTCACCAACTATGTCTAAACCAGGGAAACTCTGTCTATAGAGCTTGGAACCCCAATGTGTACATCCTGAGACACAGGGCTACCCCCGTAGAAAGCCAATGTATTGGATTACTGACCCTGATAGAAGTCTGGCTGCAAGAAGCAGAGGTTCCCAAACCACAAGGACAGTTGAGGGGAAGGTCTCAGGAGGAAGGAAGGAGCACACAGGCAGAATCTCAGGAGCTCTGCTAACTACTTACCCGCTGGGTAGCCTTGGATGAGGTGACAAGTGGCCCCAGCCACAGTGGAGCCACCTCTAAGATGGGTGAAAGAAGCATTGTTGTTCATGTTGGCAATTTTTCTAGAGCATGTTTTCAATAAATTTTTCAATCATGTGATTAAAAATAAATAATAAAAGGGTTGAGATGACTGAGTAGTCAAAAAAACCTAAGAGGTGCCCTGGCCAGGTAGTTCAGTTGGTTAGAGTGCCACCCAATATGCCAAGGTTGAGAGTTCAATCCCAGGTCAAGGCACATACAAGAATCAACCAATGAATGTATAAATAAGTGGAAAAACAAGTCAATGTTTCTCTATCTCCCTTCCTCTCTTTCTCTCTAAAATCAATTTAAAAATGAAATAGTATAAAAAACCTAAAAGGTGAATTTATAAGTTACATACTACACCAGATAAGTTCCAAAAGATTCAGTGACTTGTATATTTTGAAGTAACACCATAATAGTATAATAAAATATAAGAAAGCATGGATGAAGCCCCGGTTGGTGTGGCTCAGTAAATTGGCACCAGCGTGTGAACCCAAGGGTCATTGGTTTGATTCCCAGTCAGGGTACATAATCAGATCGCAAGCCAGGTTCTCAGCTGGAGGCAGGTGAAAGGCAACCACACACTGGTGTTTCTCTCCCTTTCTTCCTCCCTCCCTGCCCTTCTCTCTAAAAATAATGAATAAAATCTTTAAAAGGAAGGGAGAAAGAAAGAAAGGAAAGAAACAAAGGAAGGAGGGAAGGAAGGAAGGAAGGGAGGAAGGAAGAAAGAAAGAAAGGAAAGAGAAAGAAAGAAAGAAAGAAAGATAGATAGATTCCTTAGAATCTTGGAATAAAGAAGACCTTCCTGTTTGTTTGGGTTTTTTGTTTAAAGTATTCTTGCCCTGACCAGTGTGGCTCAGTGGTTGGCAAAGGGAAAGATTGTCAGTTTGATTCCTGACCAGGGTACATGCCTGGGCTGCAGATTTGTCCCTGGTCAGGGCACGTTTCAGAGGCAACCAATTGATGCTTTTCATATTGATGTTTCTTTCCTTCTCTTTCTCCCTCCCTTCCTCTCTCTCTAAAAATAAATAAATAAAATCTTTAAAAATATATATTCTTGCCTTTAGTTATTCTACCAGACTATTCACAGGGCTAATGCTTGTCTTTTCTTTTCTTTGTAATCCTCACCCAAGGATAGATTCACTGATTTTAGAGCAAGAGGAAGGGGGAAAGAAAGAAGCAGGGAGGGAAACATCAATGCAAGAGAGAGACATTACTTGGCTGCCCTCCACCCAACCTCTGCATGCAACCTGTACAAGTCCCAACCAGGGATTGAACCCGAAACCTAGGCCTGTGCCCTGACCTGGAATCAAGCCCACAACTTGCTGATATGTGGCGTGACACTCAACCAACTGAATGACCCAGCCAGGGCAAGACCTTCCTGGTTTTGATTGAAAATCCAGAAACCATTAAAAATTAATAAATATAACTAAAGAAAAATAGAAACCTTTTCTACTAAAACACCAACAATGATGATATCATAAACTCAGCAGATAACAAGTTAAGAAAAAGTATATGAAATTATATCCAAGGCAAATAAAAACTTACTATGAAAAAGACTGTTGTTAGAAAACAGGCAAAACATAGAATAGACAGTTCAAAGAAAAGGAAACATAAATGGCTCTTAAACCAATAAGCTAATAATAGAAATACAATAGATACTATAGAATACAGGGTGGGACAAAATTAGATTTATAGTTGTGAGTATGCAAAACAGGTTATTCTTGTATTATTATTTATTCTTCATTGTATTGTTTTCCATATAAACAACATAAACTCACTTTTGCCCCACTCTGTATATAGATATAGAAAATAATAAAAGATACATTTTAAACTCACTGAGATACCATTTTCAACCATCAGGTTGGTGAAAGTCCATTTGTGTACTGGTGACAAGGCTATTTCAAATAAAGAAGTCAAGGAAGACCCCACTAAGGTGTTATTTGGTCAAGAACTGAAGGACATCTGGGGGGGAATATTTCAGGCTGGCAGCTGAGCATGTGCAAAGGCCCTGAAGTAGGAGAGTACTTGGCAGGTTTCAGGAACAGCTGGGGGGCCAGTGTAGCCAGGCAGGATGACAAGAGAAGGAATAGCAGATGTGGTAAGAGAGATATGGAGGAAGATAGTTAAGAACTGGGGAGGTTTTGAAATTTTACCTCACTTGCAAGCTAATGACTTAGTGTAGTACACTTCTGTGGATACTAACAGAGACATGAGACTCCTAGAGCAGAGACAAAAGATTTTATTACCTCAAGCACAGCAAGTAGCATGACATTCAGGTTTATGTTTTTTCCACTTGCCTCCCGACCCAAGTCCTTTGGGTTGACATGGAGCATCCCAGGTGGATGCTACCCATAAAGTGGGTTTGCAGCACAGCTGAGGAACCCATAGCTTAGGGAACTCAAATTTTTTATAATGGACTACAAGCAAAGCTGCCTGACCTTTGTCCCAGAAATGATTACTCTGGACAGTAAATAAACCTGTCCCCTGCCCCAGAGTCAGAGTCTGCTTTCCAAGGCTGTTTCTAACATAAACATCCTTGGAAAGATAATCCAAACACAAATAGCTCCAAGAAGAACAGAAATGGAAGAGATTCATGGAGAATTATCTCTCAATCAGGGGCAAAGCTTTAGAGCCTTGTAGGCCACTGTGAAGACTTTAGCTTTTATTGTGAATGATCTGGAGAGCCAATAGAGAGTCTGAGCAGAGGAGTTTTACATAATTCTTCTTTCCACTCTACTCCTATACCTCTACATATGCTCAACATTAGCTATCAATGCACCCAGAAGTTAAAATGGAGCCTGAAAAGCAACTGTGTTAGTCAAGAGTTCTCCAGAGAAAGAGAACCAACGGATATATATTTATTGAAGGAATTGGTTCACACAGTTATGAAGGCCAAGAGGTCCTATAATCTGCCATCTGCAAGCTGGAGAACCAGGAGAGTCAGTGGTATATAATTTAGTCCAAGTTCCAAGTCCTGAGAACTAGGGGGCTGCTGATGTAAGTTCTGGAGTGAGAAGACCTGAGAACCATGAGGTCTAATGTCCAAGGGCAGGAAAGTTGGATATCTCAGCTCAACCTAGTGGGAGAGAGAACTTGTCCTTCTTTTGTGTTTTTATTCCATTTGGATCCTTAACAGATTGGATGATGCCCACCCACATTGATCTTTTTACTCAGTCTACAGAATCAAATGCTCATCTCTTTCAGAAACACCCTCACAGACATACCCAGGAATAATGTTTTACCAGCATGTCCAGTATCTTAGCTATAAGCATCTTTGTCATACACACCTTTGCTGCAAGCATTTTTGCCACACTTTTGCTGTATAACTAATTGGCCATGAGGCAGTTTTGCCATAAGAAAGATAAAAATCACAGAAATAAAAGAGGGACATTAAAAAGGACTTAGCAAAATTAAGAAGACTTTATTATAAAATGCAAAATCTTTGAGTTCATTTAAAATGTGTGTAGATTCATGACAATACTGCACAAATGGCTGCTTTATTTTGTGGATGGTACTAAGCACTTGTCTCTGCTCTATGGGAAACATGAGTTCAATTCTGTGCTCTCAGAGGGCCCTCAGCCCCTCTTCTATTCCCAGTGTAGTGCATTTCAAAATCAGACAAAGCTTGGGGCAAATCATCATCATCTGGAAGAATTTCTAACTATTTTAAGACCACTGGTATGTCTATTTGTCACTGTCCTGACTGTTATGAGGACTAGCTAAGATCTATGGGTGATACAAAAAATGGGCGTTACTGTGAGAAATTTGTCAATACAGAAATGAAACCAAACTGACTAGTTTAAATGTGTTAAATCCGTTGGAGGTCATTGATTCATCAATGGAGAAATGAAACCTAACTGAAAACGGGCTTAATTAAACCTGATAAATCTGCCAAAGGCAGCTGATGAGTCAAAGGAGAAATGAAACCAAAGAAAAAAACAAGCTGTCAACTACTTATTTTATCATTTTATTTTTATTTTTATTTTATTTTATTTTTAAAAGATTTTACTTATTATTTTCAGAGAGAGGGGTAGGGAGAGAGGCAGCGAGGGAGAGAGACATCAATGTATAGTTGCCTTTTTCCTGCCTCCAACTATGAACCTGGCTAGAGGCCTGGCTTACAACCTGGTATGTTGCCCTGGCTGGGAATCAAACCAGCCACCTTTGGGCTCGCAGGCTGGCGCCTTATCCACTGTGCCACCAGCCAGGGCTTATTTTATCATTTTTTACAGCAAAATTGCCACATGTCTAATTAGTTATATCACTAAAATGTCCATGGCAAAGATGCTCTGGTGGAAGTACCTAGAGCCCTTAGCCAGGTGATGAAGCCTAACATCAGCAGTGATACATCACACTGCTGCTATGTACCCTGCATGTGATATGATGGCAATGGTACTTTGCTTCCATGATCTTCCGCCCTTAAACACATTATTCCAGTCTAATCATGAGAAAAATCTCAGACAAGTCCTATGTGAGACACTTTCTACAAAATGCTTGACAAGTACTTCTCAAAACTGTCAAAGCCATAAAGGGATTTATAAGTAAATAAATAAATAAAAGAGAAGTTGAGAAATTGTCACAGTTAGGCAGAACCTAAGGAGACATGCCAACTAAATGTAACGTGGGCTTCCAAATGGGATCCTGGAACAGAAAAATATGTTGGGTAAAAAGGAAATCTAAAGAAAGTACAGCCCTTCATTAATAATAATGTGTTATTATTGATTCATTAATTATAACAAATGTGCCATAGTAATGGGAGATGTTAATAATATGGAAAAGGGGTATAGGGTATGTGGGAACTTTCTGTACTACTTTGCAATTTTTCTGTATAGCTAAAAATATTGTTAAACTAAAATGTTATTTAAAAATAAATAAACTAACGGGTCACTGGTTCAATTCCCAGACAGAGCATATGCCTGGGTCCAAGGTCAGCTCCCAGTTTAGGGAGTGAGAGAAGCAACCTCACGTTGCTTTTTACCTCCCTCCTTTTCTCCCTCCCTTTTCCTCTCTCTAAAAATAAATAAATAAAACATTTTTAAAATAATAAATAAATAAGTCTACTTCAGTCTCATGTCTTCCCAACAGAACATCTGAGTTTTGGGGGTGAGGGCTGTCAAGGGGGAAGGACAGGGGCAGAGGGGCATAGAGAAACAAACGCGATGCCTCCGGCTATGCTCTTTTTCCCAAGATTGCTTTGGTTATTCAGGGTATTTGTGGTTCCATGCAAAGGTTAGGATTGTTTTTCTATTTCTGTGAAAAATGCCATTGAAATTTTTATAGGGATTGAATTGAATCTATAGGTGGCTTTGGACAGGTGAGTATTGTAACAATAAATACAAAATATTTGATTGTGTCTTTTTCAATTTCTTTTCATCAAAATCTTGAGTTTTCAGTGTACATATTTTTCACTTCTTTGGTTACATTTATTTCTAAGGATTTTATTGTTTTTAATGCTATTGTGAATGGGGTTATCTTTCTTGTTTTTCAGATTTTTGTTGTTAGTGTATGGTGTTACTGATTTCTATATATTGATTTTGTATTCTACAACTTTACTGAGTTTGTTGAGTAGTTCTAATAGTCTTTTGGTGTAGTCTTTAGGATTTTCTCTATATAAGATCATATGATCTATAAACAAAGACTGTTTTACTACTTCCTTTCTGATTTAAATGGCTTATTTCTTTTTCTTTCCTGATTTCCCAGGCTAGGATTCCCACTGCTATGTAGTATAGGAGTGATGAGAGTAGGCATTTGTGTCTTGCTCCTAATCTTATTGGAAAAGTTTTTCAACTTTTCAGCATTTGGTATAATGTTGCTATGGGTTTTTCATATATAATCTTTATTGTGTTGAGATATGTTTCTTCTGTAACCAAGTTTTTGCACTTTATTTTTTTTATCATGAAAGAATGTTGTTTTCTCAGATGCTTTTTCTGCATCTATTCAGATGATCATATGATTTCACACTATGCTGCAAAGCTGTAGTAATCAAAACAGTATGCGACTGACAAAAAATAGACACATAGACCAAAAGGACAGAATCAGGAGCTCAGTAATATGACAAGGAAGCCAAGAATACTCAATGGCGAAAGATAGTATCCTCAATAAATGGCAGTGGGGAAACTGGATAACCACATGCAGAAGAATGAAACTGGACTACTCTCTTAAACAAGACACAACAGCTAAGTCAAAATGGATTAAAGACTTAAACACAAGAATTGAAGCTATAAAACTCATAAAAGAAAACATGAAAAATAAGCTTTTCAACATTGAGCTTGACAGTTTTTTGGATATGACACCAAAAGCACAAGCAACAAAAGCAAAAATTAATAATTGGGACTACGTCAAACTAAAAAGCTTCCACACAGCAAAAGAAACAATGAAATTAAAGGGCAACCTATGGGACTTTCGGCCAAGATGAAGGTGTAAGTAGACACACTGAGTTTCCACAACTAAGAAGGAATTTACATCTACCTCAAAACTAAAGACAACCAGAAATTCCAGAAGACAGAGCTGCTCAAAAGCCCAACAAAGATATAGACAAGAAATACTTATCCAGACAGGGAGGAGGGACAGAGCTAGGGCAGAGAGGTTTGGTGGCATGGTGGCTGCCACAGGAAGGTGACTATGGTCAGCAGGAAGAAAGCAAACACATTTTTTAAAAAGTAGAGACACCTGGGGAGTGCTCCCAGCACCAGACCAGACTACATGGCCCAAGGTTCCAGCGCCTCATTGTTTCTGACTGTGAAAAACAGTGGGGGTTGCAGCGGAGGAAGAAACCACAGATGTCTCAGCAGGGTCCATTTGTTTACAGGCCCCCACAGTTCTAGAACATCCCCAGACCCACCCACTCTGGGAACCATGACCAGGGCAACAGCTAGAGAAGCACCAGACCCATACCGGAAACAGGAGAAGTACCCTGGAAAGAGGAGAGTCCTGAGCAGGCAGCATTGTTCCCTTTCAGACCCCTAGCCCATATACACTCCACAATGTGGTGAAACAGGTGGTCCCATACTGACCAATACCTAAGGCTCTACCCCTTACAACTTAACAGGTGTGACAGCTCTACAAAAGACACAGAGGCAAATGCAGTAGCCTGTCAAATTGAGGAGACAGAATATTACCAAAAAAATGAAACAAATCAAGGTTCCAGTGGGAGAACTAAGAAATGAGGAGATAGGATGTAATACAACAACAATAAAATTTAAAAAAGAAAGGAAGAAAAGAAATGAGGAGATAGCCAACCTGACAGATGCATAGTCCAAACTCTTGTGGTAAAGATGCTCCCAGACCTGACAGATATACTTGAGTATGGCAAATGCAGAAGGGAAGAAGTGAAGGCTATGCTAAGCGAAACAAAGGAAAATCCACACAAAACCAATGGTGAAGAGAAGGAAGCCAGGGTTCAGATCAATGATTTGGAACATAAGGAAGAAATAAACAGTCAACCAGCACAGAATTAGGATAACAAAAATTGAAAAAACAAGGGGTTTAGGAACCTCTGGGACAACTTTAAACGTGCCACCGTCTGAGTCATAGAGATGCCAGAAGGAGAACAGGAAGAGCAAGAAATTGAAAACTTATGTGAAAAAATAATGAAGAAAAACTTCCGTTAATCTGGCAAAGGAACTAGACATACAAATCCAGGAAGCGCAGAGAGTCCAAAACAAGCTGGACCCAAAGAGGACCACACCAAGTGATACATCATCATCATCATTAAAATGCCAAAGTCTAAGGATAAAGACAGAATTTTAAAAGCAGCAGGAGAAAAGAAGAGAGCTACCTACAAAGAGGTTCCTATAAAACTATGAGCAGATTTCCCAAAAGAAACTTTGCAGGGAAGAAGGGACTGGCAAGAGTGTTCAGTGATGAAAAACAAGGACCTACAGCCAAGATTACTCTATCCAGCAAGGCTATCATTCAGAATGGAAGGGCAGATAAAGTGCTTTCCAGATAAGGTTAAAGCTAAAGGAGTTCATCATTACCAAGCCTTTATTATATGAAATGTAAAAGGGACTTAAGAAAAAGATCAAAACTATGAACATTAAAATAACAACAAACTCACAACTATCAACAACAAAATCTTAAAACTATTTAAAACCTAAACAAACAGCCAGAATAGAATCAAAATTATCAATATGGGAATCATTGGAGGGAGTTGGAAGGAAAAAGAGGGAAAAATGGGAAAATGGTGCAGGGGTTAGGAAACATAATTGGTGGGTACATGATAGGAGGAAGTTAAGAATAATATAGAAAAGGGTGAAATCAGGGAACTTATATGCATGACCCATGCACATGAACTAAAGGGGAGAAACTGCAGGAGGGAATAGGGGTGCTGGGTGGAGTGGAGCAAAGAGAAAAGAAATTGGGACAACTGTAACAGCATAATCAGTAAGTTTAAAATATATACAAATAGCCCTGGCTGGTAGCATAGTGGGTAAGGTGCCGGCCTGCGAACCTAAAGGTCGCAGGTTCGATTCCCCAGCCAGGGCACATAACCAGGTTGCAAGCCAGGTCTCCAGTCAGATCTGTGGCTGGAGGCAGGTGAAAAGCAACCATACATTGATGTCTCTCTCCCTCTCTGCCTCTCTCCCTTCCCCTCTTTCTAAAAAT